>QGSO01000478.1:577329-753429 GCA_011037825.1 Carya cathayensis
CGTGTCACGAAGGGTTGAATGGCGTAGCAGAGAAGTGTGGAGCGTATGGTGTAATGTTGGGAAACTGTATGACAGTGTCCCGAAGCAGTGATGATATGGATTATAGTCCGGGATGACTGGTGTCATCTTGTGGTTGACTATGGCTAAGAGTATATGGATTGAGAAATGAGTTGTTTGTTTGGTTGTTATTGATAATTTTAATGAACTTGTTTTAGTGCAAAGGCTTTCTGAAGTCAATTTATCTCTTCCGAGTATAGTGAAACCTCAAGTTGGCCGTGGTGTTGCAAGTGCTTACAATATGGCAATTGAGTTCAGAAGTGAAAATCTTAAGGACTCGAGTGTTCCTCTTCCAGCTGTTGTGCAGTTCCTCGTGTCTCGCGCTCTATTCTCATAGAACGCGACGATCGAGGTAAGTTAGCCTCTAACTTACTATCAGTTTATTGTGTATGTGTGATGGGTAAGGGAACTACAATTTATGTATGTATGTTATCGTATATGCCATGTCATGCTATGTCATTACATGTTTATCTGTTACGTATGATTTAATCTCTCATGAATAATTATCTGTTAAATAATCTTTTCTGCCATACAATGATGTATGTTATAAGTATGCCATGTTAAGTATGCCATATGATACATGTATGCCATGAAATGTTTATGATTAAATCATATTATGCCATTTACAAGTATACGCCATGTTAGAAAAGTATATGATATTAAATAATATCACATGCATTAAGAAAGATAAGACATGTTATGTTATAATAATGCGTGGGGCCACAACAACTGTGGAGTACGTATTATATTTATGTTATTTATAATGCGTGGGGCCACAACAACTGTGGAGTACGTATTATATTTTATGTTATTTATAATGCGTGGGGCCACAACAACTGTGGAGTACGTATTATATTTTATGTTACTTATAATGCGTGGGGCCACAACAACTGTGGAGTACGTATTATATTTATGTTACTTATAATGCGTGGGGCCACAACAACTGTGGAGTACGTATTATATTTATGTTATGTTACTTATAATGCGTGGGGCCACAACAACTGTGGAGTACGTATTATATTTATGTTATGTTATTTATAATGCGTGGGGCCACAACAACTGTGGAGTACGTATTATATTTATGTTATGTTACTTATAATGCGTGGGGCCACAACAACTGTGGAGTACGTATTATATTTATGTTATGTTATTTATAATGCGTGGGGCCACAACAACTGTGGAGTACGTATTATATTTATGTTATGTTACTTATAATGCGTGGGGCCACAACAACTGTGGAGTACGTATTATATTTATGTTATGTTACTTATAATGCGTGGGGCCACAACAACTGTGGAGTACGTATTATATTTATGTTATGTTATTTATAATGCGTGGGGCCACAACAACTGTGGAGTACGTATTATATCTTATGTTATGTTACTTATAATGCGTGGGGCCACAACAACTGTGGAGTACGTATTATATTTATGTTACTTATAATGCGTGGGGCCACAACAACTGTGGAGTACGTATTATATTTATGTTATGTTATTATAATGCGTGGGGCCACAACAACTGTGGAGTACGTATTATATTTATGTTATGTTACTTATAATGCGTGGGGCCACAACAACTGTGGAGTACGTATTATATTTATGTTACTTATAATGCGTGGGGCCACAACAACTGTGGAGTACGTATTATATTTTATGTTACATGAAGTATGGGGCCACAACAACTGTGGAGCATACACTACATGAGACACAGCAATTGTGACATAGATACTGGGGCCAACTTATACTATTTAATGGATATGGGGCCACAACAACTGTGGAGCATGAAGTATGGGGCCACAACAACTGTGGAGCATACACTACATGAGACACAGCAATTGTGACATGTAGAATACGTGGGGCCACAACAACTGTGGAGTACGTATTATGTTTTATGTTACTTGAATACGTGGGGCCACAACAACTGTGGAGTACGTATTAATGCACATTATTTATCAAGACAATTAAATAAGATTCCAAGTTTATGTTAAGTCAAGTTTCAGATCAAGTTCATGTTATATTATACTCACGTACATGTTATGTTCATGTTTATGTTATGTTCCAAGTTCATGTTCACATCATGTTATGTTCACTTTTATGATATGTTCAAGATCACGTTCATGTTATGTTATGTTCATGTTATGTTATGTTCATGTCCATGTTATGTTTCACGTTCATGTTATGTTGTTTGTTCATGTTATGTTTTAAGCTTAAGTTTATGCCATGTTAAGTCAAGTTTCAGTTCATGTTTAAATTCTGGTTAAGTCATGCTATATGTCAAGTTATACTATGTTTATATATGACTATAATTATGCATTTATGCTTTTACTGCCATGCATGCATTAACGTAAAATAACTAGAGATAGAAGGTTATACCATCGACGGGATAACCCGTGCGTCGCTCGTTGTTCGTCACGAACATGCGTCGGAGGAACGTACGTGGCGGCGTACGGTGGCTGTCCACCACATAAAGTGGTAGTTTGGGCTTGAGAAAGGCTAGGCGTGGTCTTGGAAGACTCATGATTTTACAGCTGTCGGTGAAGAACAAAATACGTGATTTACGGAAAAGATAAACTATACGCGTGATTCCAGATGAGGGTAAAGACAAGAGAGATGTGATTGCTGTCGGGAAATAATCCAAAACTGATAATTTTAGCGGGCTGTTACACAATAACTGGTGGTGGACCTCCGTGTATCAGGGCATGAAGCCCAATTAGAATCATAGTAAGAGGTGAGCTGGCAGACAGAAGAGGTAGGAAAAAATAACCCTTGGCCAAGTGACTTCTTCACATAGCGTAAGATTTTGTGGGTTGCATGTAGGTGTGGAACACAAGGGGAGCTCATGTATTGGCTGAGTAGATTAACTGAGAAAGATAGTTCAGGCCGTGTGATACTGAGGTAAAGAAGGCGCCCAATAAGTCTCCGAAATTCAGAAGGGTCAGGTAGCAATTCACCTGCATCTTTACTAAACTTAATGTTTGGATCCATAGGAATCAAGCTAGGCTTGCAACCAATTAAACCAGCATCATGAAGAATATCAAGGGTATACTTCCTTTGAGATAACTGGATACCATTGGGAGTCCTAGCTACCTCTAAACCAAGAAAGTATTTAAGAGTACCGAGATCTTTAAGTTTGAATTGGGACTAAAAAAAAACTTTGAGAACAGAAATTTCAGAACATTGTTGGAGGCCACAACTATATCATCAACATATACAAGTAATGCTATAAAAGATGAACCACCCCTTTTTGTAAAGAGACTATAATCAGCCCGGAATTGAGTAAAACCAAAATGTAACAAAGAATAGGAGAATTTTGCATACCACTGTCGGGAAGCCTGTTTAAGGCCGTATAAGCTTTTGTTCAACTTGCAAACTTTGTGGAGGCCTTTAATAGAGTAGCCAGGAGGTAGATTCATCTGAACCTCTTCCTCCAAATCCTCATGGAGGAAAGCATTGTTAACGTCGAATTGTTGGAGAATCCAACCTTTAATAGCAGCAACAACTAAAAGAGTTTTGACTATGACCAGCTTTGCAACGAGTGAAAACGTCTCATGATAATCGAGTCCCTTCTCTTGAGTATAACCTTTGGAAACTAAGCGAGCCTTGTGGCTTTCAATAGTGTAGATCAATGACATCCCAAGTCTTGTTTAATTCCAAAGCAGCAATTTCACTGTCCATTGCTTTGCACCAATCTGGACTTTTCACAGCTTGTGCATAAGTGTGTGGTTCAATGTGATTAAGAATGGATATGACAAAAACAGCATGTTTGGATGAGAGTTTATCATGACACAAAACAGAGTTAATAGAATAAGGATGGGGAAGTAGTGGGCATGGTAACCTGTTGATAGTAGTAATCATGAAGGTAAGAGGGAGGTTTGCTGGTTCTATTTGAACATCTGAGAACAGGTGGTGAAGAAATATCAGTAGGTAAAGGAAGGGAATTAGAGGGACCTGGAGAAGCTGCCGTGGGATCTGTTGGAGGGTCATGATGTGTGGAATCTGTGTGGTTTGTGGAATTAGGCAGGGGCTGGGACAAAGGGGCATGTGAAAGATGCGGAGTGGGAGGTTGGTCGTGTGGAATGGAAGCAGGCCGGAAATGTGGCGGTTGTGCTGCCGTGGGATCTGGAACATGGTGAGTGTGAGAAATATTGTCTGTACCAAGGGAGGAAAAAGAAGGGGATTGTGAAGTAGGAATGACATTTTTGTAGGGGAAAATGTGTTCATAAAAAATGACATCTCTGGAATGAAAAACAGACTTACTTTCCAAATCAAGTAGTCGGTATCTCTTGATGCCAAAAGGATATCCGAGAAGGATGCATGCTTTTGCTCGTGAATCAAATTTGTGACGATTGTTTTTCAAGGTGGAGGCATAACAAAGACAGCCGAAGGTTCTGAGATGAATGTATGATGGTTTGATTTGGAAAAGAAGTTCATATGGTGTCAAATTATTCAAGTTAGGTGAAGGTGTTCTGTTGATAAGGCATGTGGCAGTCAAGATGCATTCATTCCAGAAAGTTGTGAGAATGCCAGATTGAAATCTTAGGGCCCGGGCAACATTTAAAAGGTGTTGATGTTTTCATTTGACAATACCATTTTGTTGAGGACTCTCAACACACCTTTTTTGATGGATTATTCCTTGTTGAAGGTAAAAGTTGGTCATGGCAAACTCATTTCCATTATCAAACCGAAGTATTTTGATTTTAGTGTGAAATTATGTTTCAACTAAGGAGCAAAAAGATTGAAGAAAAGTTCTGGTTTGAGCTTTATTGTTCATTAAATAAACCCATGTTGATCTTGAGAAGTCATCAACGATTGTGAGAAAATATTTGGATTTATCATGTGCCATTGGAGAACAAGGGCCCCAAATGTCACAATGGATGACATCAAATAGTTTCAATGCATGAGTAGAACTAAGAGAGAAAGGTAAACAGTGATGCTTGGAAAAATGACAAGTAGAACAATGAGCATTTTTATTCATACCTTTCAAATTTGGTATATATGGCTGTAACAAAGATAATCGTGAGTT
The DNA here is from genome assembly GCA_011037825.1 of Carya cathayensis. Lineage (NCBI taxonomy): Eukaryota > Viridiplantae > Streptophyta > Magnoliopsida > Fagales > Juglandaceae > Carya > Carya cathayensis. Next base: position 582,409 of record QGSO01000478.1, read on the forward strand.
TGATAAATGAGCCATTCTACAATGCCATAAACTATAATTAGAAATAACAGAAGCAGAAATGGAAGTAGATGTTTGTGGGAAGCGGGATAGGATGGAAGATAGGGCAATGGGAGATACATCTGTCAACTAGAGATGGTATAAACCATTTTGAGCCTCACCCCTCCCAATCGTGCTCCAAGATATAAGGTCCTGCACATAACACACATTGGTAAAAAATACCAGGCAACAGTTAAGGTCATGAGTTAATTTCTTGGCTGAAAGAAGATTAAATTGAAAAGAAGGAATGCATAAAACATCCTTGAGAACAAGATTATGGTTGAGTTGGACACGTCCTTTGTGAGTAACAACTGAATGGTTACCATTTGGAAAGCGGACTTGAAAATTAACTTTGGTGGGAAATGAGGTATAAAGTGAGGGACAACAGATCATGTGATCAGTTGCACCCGTGTCAATAATCCATGGAGTAATTTGTGATGATGGCAATTGAGAGTGAAACACAAAGAAACAAGAAGAAATACTAGACATATTGTTGACAGAAGTAGAGTTGGGTGGAGTAGGGGACTGGTGCTGTGGAGCAGCTTGCTGTGTAGCCTAAGATTGGAGCAAAGCAATGAGTTGATGATATTGCACAGGAGTGAGAGTAGCTTGGGATTCCTCAGTGATCTGTTCTTGGTTGGAAAGGCTAACTTGGTTTGGTGATGAGTCAGAACCTTTGCTTCGAGTGGCAAGTTTATGGACCGGTGGATGGCTATGAAGTTTGTAGCATCTATCAATGATATGGCCAACGAGATTGCAGTGAGTGCAAGTGGGTTTATCAAGATGAGGATTGGCCTTGAAACACTTTTCTAAAGAATGACCCGAGATTTTGCAAAAGGAACAGAACAATTTATCTCGCCTAGGAGGGCCAGAATGCTTGGTGGTGTCTCGGTTAGGAGAAAAGTAGGATTTAGTGGCCATGGTAAGGGTGTCATGAAGGGTAAGAGGGATGTTTAAGATCTGTTTGCGCTTCTCCTCTTGCTGAACGAGAGCATAAACTTCACTCAAGGTTGGAGTGGGTTTGAGAAGGATAATCTGGGCTTTGATGTTTGTGAAGGAGTCATTAAGTCCCATAAGGAATTTCATCATCCAATCACGTTGTTGATTTTCAATGACAGGTTTCATGGCACCACACGTACAAGAAGGTATGGTTTCAAAATTGAGGAGTTCATCAAATAAACTCTTCAATTTGGAAAATAGAGACTCATAGAATCATGGCCCTGAACTAGAGAATGGATGGACTGTTTCAATTCATAAATCCAGGGGCCATTATTTTGAGCAAAACATTGTTCTAACTCAAGCCACAAGACATGAGCAGTATCAACATATACCACACTATTTTTGATTTCAAGAGACATGGAGTTTTGAAGTCAAGTCACAACCATGCCATTATATTCAAGCCATGGTTCTAACAGAGTAGAGTTCGGGTTAGTGGGTTCAAGAATTGTACCGTCGACGAAATCGAGTTTCCTCTTGATTCGGAGAGAGCGATGGATGGTGCGGGCCCAAGAATGGTAGTTGTCTGCGGTAAGAAGGTGGGTGGTGAGGAGGGTTCTAGGGCCATCGTTCTGGTTAAGGAAATAGGGGCTGGATGGGTCTTTAGGGTTCATGGTGAGAGGGGAGGAATGGATTTCGGAATCAACGATGGGAGATTCAGTGTTCTCGAAGGATTCAGTGTTCTCAGAGGATTCAGTGTTTTCGGAGGCCATGGATGGCTCTTGATACCATTATAGCTATGAGGAAATGAAGAATCGAAGAGAAAACTTCCATAGGAAATGAATTTCAGTATATTAAGTGAATTTACAATATACAGTACCATCTATATATATTGAGAACAAAAGGAATAAATTCTAACTAATTGATACACGTAGGCTAAGACTAAATAACAGAATTACAACTTAATTGTATTCTAGAAACACCTTACTTTTGCTGACTGGAGGCCTCTGAGCTGGCTTGTATGGATGACCTGGAGTGTTGCCGTGTGTTCTCTAACACGCAATGCCAATTGCCAATATAGTGGCTGGACCTTTCGCTCGTTATGCCTCTCGGATTTTTCTGCCGAAGCCATAATCGGCGATGACTAACTTGCCTCGCTAAACCTTAGCTTGTTCGCAACTTTAGTTGCTAAAAGAGAGCTAAATCATATGGCAGTGCTCGGTGCTTGTGCATGAAAGTTCAGACCACCTAGGGTGCAAGCCTTCTGTTTATAGATAACAGGCCGTACACATACACACACACATATATATATATATATATATATATATATATATATATATATAAAAGTTAGTTACAAGGCCTAAATAGATAAGCAAGTATTGTACATAACTGATATCTATTATAAAAATGTGAGTCCCATTGACAAAGAATTTTTTATTTTTTATTTTTTATTATTATTATTTTTTTTATACACTGAATATACTATTAATCATGTGGAAGCTTTAAACATCAGCTATGCTAAAAATTATTGGTATTTTAATTTTTTTAAAGTTATAATATATGGATCTCATTCTAAGTGATGTGTTAACATGCCGACATGTGTGTAGTAAAACTAATATATATATATATATATATATGTAAAGAGTCCATGTAATATCATTTCATTGTATATTAATTAAGGAAAAACAAAAAAACAACAATATTACGAAAGGGGACTTTATATTTAGTTTTAATCGTCTTCTTGATCATCTCTTTTATTATATCTTTCTGTGTGATTTTTCTTCAACATTTTTTTATTTAACTTCTTTTTCTCTCATCTCCATATCCGCAACTTAGATGGAGGTATATGGTACTATTGAGGATACTTATTTTTTAGTCGTTATATATAAGATAAATGCTCTAACTACAAAATGATTGTATAAAAATAACCACATAAATTGATGTAGTTTAATATGATTTGTCAGATTATAAAATTACTTTTATATATATATATATATATATATATATATATATATATATATATAAAATAAACAATTGAATGATCTTTCACTACGTACGACGTCATAGACTTAGACTTGTGCATTCGGGTGTGTGTGTATATACACATCTCGTTAGGATCACTACAAGAAAACTATTTATTTGCGACTAGTTAATTCCAATCAAATGACTATTTTCAGTTAAAATTGATTATAAATAGTTTTTTGATTGCAATAAATTAATCACAAAAGTTCGATTTTCTTGTAGTACATATTTCATGCATTTGTTCCCTCATGACCATGTATATAATATACATATATGTATAAATATATAATTATCTACTAGTGTGGTTAGATATAGTTATTGATTGGGCAAGTATCGCGCACTCTTTTAGAAAAATCTAAACGGGTAGAGTTTAATACTATTAAAAAATTAATTTTTTATATACCTATTATATATTATTTAATCACTTTTTAAAAGAGAATGCGGGATATTTACGTATTTTATAACTATAAATATCATTTCTCAACTACATATGTAACAAGGATATACAAAATACTTGACATGGTACATGATTTGTGGCTGCTGGTAGGCTTTGTTTGTTTTAATTGTAATTGCATGTTAATTTGTCGTACTGGTGCCGTCTTGTTATATATACTTTTGTTGTTTGTATTGCAAGATTGTGGACCACAATTACATATATCATGCACCCTTAATTTCATTGAAAAACGACAAGACTACTCATTTGGGATCGTCTGGCATGCTTATATATACCCATATATAAGACGTTGTGTCTTTGTCGTATCATGTGGGTTCGCATATAATCGTACCGAGATCATATGCCCCAGTGCGGCCCCACCATCACAATTTATTCTGATACTCAATATTCTTCATTAATAACGTACGTCAGACTTACTTCTAATTAATAACGTTGCTGTGATATATACGTACCCTGAAGTGATACGCTGGGCGCGCAGATAATATTTGGGGGAAAATCCTAAAGCCACCGCTGGCTCAAAAAAAAATTATTTTTAAATTTTTTTTCTTAATAATTAAGAAAAAATTGTTTAATATTATTATAAATTTTTTATATTTTTCTAAAATATTTAAAAGTATTAAAAAATAATTTGAAAAAAAAATAAAAAAACAAAAAAAATGTTTTGCCTAGCGGTGGCTCCCAACGGGAGCCACGAGCGATGACTGTAGCATCGCTCATATTTGGGATCTTTCAATATTGTTTGAGAATGAAAATTCATTATTTTTTAATTATAATGTTCTAATAGAGTTTTAATTATATCGATCATTAATTAATTTTTTTTTAGAATATATGCCACATGACTTGAGTCTTTTATTGGAATATGGGAAAATCTAGTTATAAATATAATTGTGTACTAATATGTATATCAATCTAATGTGATTTGTGAAAAATCAGATTTTATTAAAAACAGTGTTAATTTAAATTTTAAATATAAAAAAATCAGTATTGATATGCAGATTCACTACAAAAAAAATGGGCTCTGTGGCCAATTTATTGCAACAAAAATAGTATTTGCAATTAAAATTTCTTCTAGTGATTAGTACGTGATTTTACTTGTACATAGTAAAACTCTTGAACATTACATGCACGCCGTTGACCCGTTCTTGACAAGTGGTTGGTTTTGTTCAACTCGTTCTGTTAGGACTGGTTTGGTTACCCTGAAAGAGAATATCGGTCTGGAATCATTATTCTAAGTTCTTGACCCAGCCACGGCCTAATGCATGAGCATGTGTGATATACAAGTACACACACATGCACTACACACACATGCACCTTTATTAATTATTGTTGCTTTTCTAACCCTGAAAGAGAATATCATGATCCTGGAATCATTATTCTAAGTTCTTGACCCAGCCATGGCCTTATGCATGTGTGTGAAATACTAGTGTAAACCCATGCACCATTATTAATTATTGTTGCTTTTCTTACCCTGAAAGAGAATATCATGAGCCTGGAATCATTATTCCAAGTTCTTGACCCAGCCACGTACGGCCTAATGCCCCATCTATACGCACAAAAAACGTGGAATTTTGCCCATCTGAGTTAAGAAAGTGTTGATGTACGTGTAGCAGCCATTACATGAGCTGATGATAAATAATAATGAGGACGGTCAACAAGATTATGAAGGGACCATTAAAGTGATCTATTTGCACTTAATTGCATGGGTCCCGTTAACGTGAATATTTATAATTTTTTTCAGTTTCGAATGAGCATTTTCCGGCCCAAAATACTTCATTTTAAGGCCATATATATATTTATATGGCTAGCTAGTTTTGCATCAAGATCATGTGACCTCCCTTTAAGTTTAAGCTCATAAACCATTGTTTAAGGTATTTGATTTTTGAGAGCAGGAGATCATCTTCTCACAGATTTTGAGAACATAAACCATTGTTTAAGGAAATTGATTTTTGAGAGCAGGAGATTATCTTCTCACTGATTTTGAGAACATAATTTGAACTCACATCCACAGACTACATGTGGGATACGTATAACTTGAACCCAATAGTCGTTGAAGCCAAAAAGATGGAGAAAGCTAGTGGCTAGGACCCAAAAAGATAGAGAAAGCTAGAGGTCTTTGTGGGACCCACGAAGATAGAGAAAGCTAGAGGTCTTGATTGTAGGGCTAGTCACGTTCGCTGTAACATCTCGTATTTTTGTGTGTTTTAATTGAAGAATTATTTTACTTAATTTAAATATTAATTCTCTTATTTTCAATTTATCATAATTTTTACTAGATTTATTTTATAATTTTTAAGTTATGAAAATTATTTTAATGTACTTTCTTGCTATTGATTATTATTTTGTATTTAAATTGTTCTTTAATTTAAATTTGTTATTATTGGATTTTATTATTTTTATCTTACTAAGTCACTCCATTTAAATTATTTTATTTAAATTTATCGTTTTAAAATCTATTTTGTTGGATCCGTTTTGAGATCCAGATTGAAAGCACTGGACCTTATTTCTTTCCCTTAATTTTTTTTCCTCATTTCTCTTTTCCCTTTCTCTTTCTTCTTACTTTTTCTTCTTTCTTCTTTCTTTTTCTCTCAGCCCGCGCACGAGCCCTCCGCTCTCCTTCCCATCCGTTTTCTTCTCTCTCTCCAGCGCGCCGCCGCACGCTGGCGTGGTCACCATCGTCCAACCTATCCTCATCCCCTCCTGTTGGCGAACACCCCATCCATTTTCAGCTCCTCCCTCGTCGGCATTAGCCCTCACCCGTAGCTCCAATCAGCAGCCTATTTTTCTTCAAGTACTGCCATGTGTCGCCAATACTCTCATTCTCTTCTCTACCAGCCGGCGACCTCACCCCTCCGTTTTCAGTCCTTCAAACGCCGTCGTTAAGTCCCACGCACATCACCAAGCTGCGACTTAAAATTCTCCCCACGCCGTCGTTGCTCTAGCACTAGCCACCACCTCTTCACCACTTCTTCACTAGCCTCCCAGCAACCCAAGACACCATTCCCCAGCTCCGATCTACCATTGGTGAAACTCAACCATCACAATCTCCGATTTAAACTTTTTTGCCTTCAACTGTCACCCACACTGCCACCAATGGCCAACTACCACCACTATTAACTTCACCAACACCCCTAACCCTACCCTAGCCTTCCCTAGTATTCGTTTATCCCTGTTCAAAAGTTGAGTTTTTTAGACCCATGGCCATAGTGCATTTTACACTGTTACATTACTTTGCCACTGCCTCTTGCATCTCTGTGTTCCTTCGAAAAATATTTTATAACACTGTAAGTATTTTTCGAATAAAATTTGAGATTTAAATATATTTTTGCATTAACAAATATTCTGTGAAATTGGTTGATTGTGCCAGATTGAGTTCGAAGAGTCGAGGGTCGGTTGAAATGGAGAACAGAGTTGTTTATGTGATTGGATGATGTTGGGATTTGTTGGTTATTTTTGTGTCTTGTCGTATGCATTGCATGGTGCATGCATGTTCATGTGTTGGAAATGAAAACTGAGTTTTCATGTGATAAATGGATTTTTGGGTATGTGTGTATCACGATCCCAAGCCTTGATGGGGCATTATTTCGGTGGAGCTCCTCTGGTTACTCGGGAGCATAATATATTGAGTGATGTTCCCTGAGTTGTCGCTAGGTGACAACAGGATCGGACGGGATGATAACGCTCTCATACTGACTCCGTGACCCCTCTACTGTCGGGAGCTAGAGGCTACTTGGCTACAAACGCTTGAGCACGTAACTGAGCATCACTCGTTATGAAGGCACACGCATGGTCGTTACCCATGGTGTGACGAAGGGAGCCATTGTGTGTGGATAATTATTAGGAGAGATCACAGTGCATACGGTAAAATGGATAATGAGTCATTTTATGGAAAAATGGCGAGATTTGGTTAAAGGGTATGTGGACCATTTTCTGGAAAAATTGTAAAATTTATGTTAGGCCATTTTCTGGAAAAATAGCAGATGTTTTAATGGATATGTTTTTGGGTTAGATGGAATTTTTAGCGTGCGTGAAAAATTATTCTTTTTTGAGAAATGATGACTTTTGGATCTCATGCATCAGTCGTCATGTATATGCATATTATTGTTGCATGAATGTATTTTTATCTTATGAGCTGTTTGGATTATTATTTACTTACAGTACCGCCTCTTGATACTATAGATTTTGATGTAGATGATGAGGAGGCTGAGTCTGAGGATGTAGCTCCGCCGGATAAATGATTTGGAGCCACTTGCTTATATTGAGAATTATTTCCCCGCTTTGGATCTTGTACTGTGGTTTTAAGATACTTTTACTGGATAACTATATTATTTTGAAGCTCATGTATTTAAGTGAACTTGTATTTAAACAAATTCTAATACTTAATTGATCGACTTAACTTATCCATTACGTCTTTTATCTTATATACATATACTTAACACTTGACGTGATGCGTGACTCGTATTGTTATCATTATCTAGATACCTCAATTTCTGTATTTCCGTATATAATAGTGGGGGGAGTAACATCAAATACCTATATGTGGCCGGCTACGCATAACTTGAATGTAGTTGATCATGTTCAAGAAGTCTTTGTAGGACCCACAATTATAAAACCGACAGAATTTCGACATGACCCGGGCATCTATTGATCATTAATTGTGTTAGTGGCCCCACGTACGTACGTACGAGACTCGCCTATTTAATCATATTAGAACCAACTTATAATTCATCCCAAAAAAACCAGCTTACAACTACCATTAGACCAACCCCTAAATAGAGCTAAGCTAAGGAGAAGACGGAGCCGAGGATACATGGGTGAGAAAATGGTGGGAGCTGGCACCGAGGTTGGGCGGCAGTGGTTCAAACCCAAGAAAGGGATCAGTAGTGTAATTCCTCCAAAGAAAAGATCTGTAAAGAAGATGATGTTAGATTCCATGGTTAAATCAATTGCTACTGTTCTTCACAATGCAAAGCTCATGCTCAAGACATTTCCCCACCAAGTTCATCCAATATCTGCTAACTCTGCTACACACATGATGAGAACCATCAGTTGATCACCAAAAGCAACCAATCCGTACGTGGGTTTTTCCCCCTTCTGGCTATATTATGTCTCAAGATTATGTGATCTTTTACTTCATTCCATCGATCAGGCTATCTAGGGTTTCAGCTGTTCCATTTAGCTTGTATCTGTCCCGTCCATAATGGAAATGATCTTTTAATTGCCATTTTCTATCTATATTAATATTAGTGGGCGCAATCCTTGTGCAAGGATCTGCCCTTGTTGTGGGGTTCTTTGTGGTGGGTCTAAGCACTGATACATGCCAGAATACTCAATGTTTTCCATGTGTATAGTTCATTTTGTTTACTATAAAGTGTGCTTTGATAATAAAAGTTTGTCTTAATCTTTCTGTCGTGTACCTTTCTGTTTTGGGTAGTGACAAGTACAAAGCTGGGTTGCACTCTTGTAGATTCTTTTCTTGGCTCCAACACCTTTGGTCAAAGGCAAACACTTAAAATATTACTCATGATCAGGTTCTGGGCAGCAAATATTGGGTCCGCAAGTTCTTCCAACCTTGATGACTTTGTTTTTTTCTTGATCAGAAGTGATAATATTGAATTAAGACTTTACAACTGATTGGGAGCTGAGAAAATTAGTTCGTAACAGAAAAGAAAATGAAATATATTGCAACAGATTTGCGTTAGGGTTAGTGATGAAACCAGCTTATTGTTCAAGTTTTCAATTATTTTCCTAGCTCTTTTCATGCAAAGGTACAACGAAATTTTAGAAAAGCGACTATAATTATATATAGAAATTAAACAATGAGATGTTTGGAAACCTAGTACTCCTAGCTAGGATCACCTACTTCATTAATTTTTTTTTATCACATACAGAAATTAATGTTTCTAATTATTTTTTTGTCTATCTTCACGATAATGATAGCTAGGGTGAAATATTACAACGTATATATCTATCAAATTGAGGCCGAAGGGACAACTTTGGTGGTGTTCATATTTCTTTTCTGGGCTATATGAACTTACACATTTGGTCTTTATATGGTTTCCTTTCCCCATTTTTGTTTTTCCTAATGCCACAATAATTTATTTTGAAAAAATCTAGTTCTAAACAATTCTGCGTATTAATACATATATTCAGTTAATTTGATTAGTTAAAAAATAGATTTTATTGAAAATAATCTTAATTTAAATTATAAATATAAATGAATCAGTATTATACATATTGGTATGCGAATTCTCCCACAAAACTCATTTATTTTTTATCTTTCCACTCACTACAAGAAATAGTTGATATTCCGGCGATTTTATAATCCCCGAAAATAAATTCGTTGGCAAAGTTAAGTTTTGCCAGCGAATTAAAAAGCGCTGGGTGTTTAAAAACCAAATCTGGCACGGTACCTTAATCGTACTATTGGCTACGAAAGTAAATCGCTGGCAAATATTAAATTTATTCTCTGCGTTGCCATTGGGTGGGGCGGAAATCATCAATAATTTTGATTCCTACTTCCCACTTAATTTTCCCCGCCCCCTTTCCCCCCTCCCCACGAAATAGTTTTCCCCCTAACTACGACGGTTCACCGAGACCCACCGATTCTGTAAAACACCAACCGGATATTCTAATGGCAGCGGTGGAAGATCACTAGAAGTGGAAGGGAACGGCGGCACGGCAAGAAGATTCAGAGCGAGAATCTGTGTTGTAGTGCGCACGGCTTCACCAAAACTAGCAAGAAGGTAATATCCGAAACCCCAGCCATGATGAGTAAAGATTGGGTTCATTTTGCCCAGTTTGTTTGGGCAAAATCACAAATTTCTGAGTATGAATTGTTATTTGTGCAATAGATTTTTCTGTGGGTGATCTGGGCTCCTCCCCGTTGAGCTCCTCCATCGAAGACAAGTGCTCGTCGCTGTAAAGGATAGGACACATGAGGTGAGTTTCAACATTTTCAATATTTGCCGACTTCCATTTACGACCATTGTTCTGAATAAGGCAAAAAAATAGTCAGGCATTGCATAGATGAAAAACAAGTTCAAATTCCTTGCCAAATATTGAATTTGAAATTTTGTCCAAATTTTGCTTTAACCGTCAAGAGGGCTGTTCTATTAAAGGCTTTTGATGTTCATATAAAAAAAAAAAATAATTGTGTATATTGAATTTTCTGCTTTTGAGCCCGTGGAGAAAAAGTCCCTAGTGTTGCAAGAACTAAGCTATTCTGTGTTTAGCTGAGCCAACTTCAAGTCTTTGGCAAGCACAAAGACTTGGAAAACAGCCCTATTAAAATTTAGTTTTAATGTCTTTGGCCATTAGCCTAAATCTACTGACTTTTAAACCAATCATACTAAGAAGCTACTAACTAATCGACATGGTAATATAATTAGTTGGTTCTGTTTTCAGGTAATGACCAAGTTAACTAGGTTGATTGGCAAACTATTCCCAAAAAACTCTGAAATAAAATTTGACAAAGTTAATAGGGTGTTTTCATTATAAGTAATTTTACAATGCTGTTTTCAAGATGGGGCCAGAAGCAATTTTTTGCCATTTCCAAGTAGTATGGTATTATGCTTAAAAAATATAATGATGTTTCTCCATGATCTGCTGCATGTTGCTGTGTATTATGTAATAAACCATACTTACTACATAATACATTGCATTATCCCTCTAATGTAAACAATCTTCACATGAATCTGTCAATGAAAGTGCTTAGTAATATTCTGTACCGTATCCCAACAAATTGGGTTACAATGAAGCTAACTGTTGCCATATATAGTAGAGAATTATACATGGAACATCTTTATGTTTCTAATTTTTGAAAGTATTACAGAAATTTGTTGTATATCTTTATATGTATGTATGTATGTTTGGTGGGGAAAAATATAATTGAATTGACAGTAATTAGCCCAGCAGTATATGTGAGATCAAGACCTTCTCTTAATATACTTGCCCTTGGAATCCTCTTACAAGTTGAGGAAGAAATTAATATTTAAGTATAGTAAATTAACTGAGTTTGAACTTGATCTCATCATGCAGACATACAAAATTTACCCTATATATAAACATTATCAGATCTGATGATAAGTCACTCCAAATCTTGAAATACGTTTGATGTAGAAATACAGATAACCTGATCTTCTTGTTATTCAATTACTTTGTCATGAGTGAGTCTTCTCACTACAAGAATTCATTTATGTGCTTTTTTGGCGATCTTTTGTCCGCTGCAATTAATTTCTTTGGCAAAGGTTGAGAAATCATCAATACTATAAGCATGATCTTCATCATCATCAACAATGTGGCATCTTTCCTGTGTGGAATCATGGTTGTGTTTAGTAAACATAGCAACCACTTTTCTTCTCATGTCTTTACTTTCCAGTTTCCACATTTAATTCATTGACCAAGTAATATGATCCATTTTAAACTTTATAGGAGAGGACTGTTTTATAGAGCATGTTTTTCTGGTACTTGTTGATATTCTGAAAATTGGCTGGCTTAATTATTATAGAGCATGAGTTTGGCTTAGTTATTCCTACATTTAAAAAATAATAGCAATTGATCCTGATTATTTTGGTTGCAATAAGTGAAGGAGGATGATGTAGGAGTACCTGAAAAGGAAGCATGATAATCAGTTGAGATTAATAATTTCAGATGATGTTGATCTCTTATCAATTTTAGGCTATTTGTGTAAAAAATGGAACACTTCAATATTTTCCATAAAATCAAGCCATCTACTGAATTGTATGTATATATATATATATATATTTGTATATATATATATATAATATTCAGTAGATCTACTTTACCATAAATTAGTGGCTGACATTCTCAACCATTTCTTTATGTATAATGTTGTTTGGCTTTATGAAATGTATATATAGTTGTTTATAATAATACAATATTATGCAATATTGTATTATGATGTCCTGACCAGATTTGGTATTAAAAGTTGTGTAGCTAGGCATCATTGTTTGTGAGCCAGTTTTGTAGTCAGCACTTGGTAGTTTGCCTGTGTCCCGGCCACTTCTTGATAAATATCAATGCTACTCGTTTCTGGTTCCTTTTTTTGCTAGGACTTGTGCAAATGTTCGTAATTCTTTGTTAGGTAGCTTCAAAGTACCGCTCTTTTATACATTTGTGTGATTGTAGACGACAAAATGGGATTTACCAACCAAGGAAATATATAAAAACACTCACTGACTTCACTTCCATGCTCTCTCTCTCTCCCTCTCTCTCTGGTTGTGTATCTCTATGTCTATCCGTCCATCTATCTATTTTATCTTTGTCTCTATCCTTGAATGACCATCCAGTAGGCAAGCTCATTTGTAACTTGAGATATTTTCAGATGTTTGCTTTAGAAGCGTTCAAAGGTTAGTCTCCACAAATTTCCTAAGTGTGCAATGATGGCAATTGGTGGTGAGATTCAAGTTGAGTACTTCAGCATCCTTCTGCAAGGGAACCAATGGACCCGATTCTAGCTTTCCCAAGTATGTTGCCCTGTATGCATTACATCTATCAATGTGCAAAGATGTCTGTGCAAGTACTACAACCATTTTGGGTAAGCAATCTTATGTCTAGTTACATAAAGCTAGTGTTTGGTTCTTGTGTTCTGCAAGTAGTGTAGGTAACTTGTTTTAACAAATTTTTTTTAACAATTTTATAGTTGTTTAATAGCCTAAGTAATCAACCAAGGATTTTATTCAAACTAGTAGGTTCAATTGGAATTTTCTGGGAAACCTTGAGCTACTCTTGCTGTTTAAATATACTTTCACAAAAAAATTCTTGTTTTTTCTCAAGTTTTCTTCAACTCTAGTATGCTTGGTTTATGTAGTTGAGATTGTGGTTAAATGAGGGATGTTTAAGAGTATGAATATACTAAAGCTGCTAGCTGTCCATGGTAGTGCTGAAAATTCTGCTATGCACTCTGTTTTTTCATGATACTTTGAATGGATGCAATTATCAATTTCTGAGTAGAACCATCCAGATATGGATGGTTGCTAATGGGTGTGTTTATTGCATTTAGCAATATGGATGGTGAAGAATGGGTGTGTTTATCTAAGCAAGTACTTCTTTATCACTGCATCATGCTCGAAGATTAACAATTTATGCCCCCCAGGTAAAATAACTAGCTATACTCATATGGTATTTATGGTTATATGTTTAAATATTTATTGCTACTTGAGCACAAGATATCATTTCTTGGCTTTTGTCATTGGTCTTTGCTGTACATGACTAAGCTATTTCAGCCAATACCTCTTATCCTCTACTAGTGCCATCTCTATCAAGCATTTTATAGTTATCTGGTGGTATAAAGAAAATAATTAGTTAGGAAGAGATCCCAGTAATGGAGGGGAATGCTTGCAAAATTAAGGCCATATTTCTTTTCTTTAAAAAAATTTCAAAAGAAAACTAAATACTTAACCAAATTATCATTTCCTCCACCATACTTTCTACTACTCAACCAAATGAAGTTAGGGGTGAGGAGGCTTGAGTTAAGAGGAACTAAGAGGTAAAAGCATAAGAACTTAGAGTAAACAATGAGGCGTTCAAATATGAAAACTGCTGCTGCCAAATCGGATGTGGTTGTTTTCTGTTTTGCTTCATTCTGAGCTCAAATATTTCATCCAATGGACATGTTCATATTGTATAGATGAGGGTCCTTGGAGTAAGAAGAGATTACACATGAGCAGGAGAGGGAAAACAAAATGAGAAACTATTACTGCTGTAGCTGTCTCTTACAACTTTCTGCTGTTGCTGTGTGTGTTGCTAATGCCCTCAGTTTCAGCTACTTAGAGCCGGTTTTGGCCAGAGATTTTAAGGTCATTCGGTAGTCCTAATGTCACATATTGAGGCTGAGTTGAAGAGATGAAATAAAAGCAAACTAAGGTGCTGAAACTTAATAGGAATCAAGGGTTGAAGTTGTAGAATTTTTTCTGCACTAGAAGGACAGCCAAGAGCTTGTGTATTTTCTTGTTTTCAAACCTTCCCTGCTAGTTCTTAGATTTAGTGTGTGCAAATGCCCTGGTCAGTTTGATCTTTATGTATGTATTAAGAAGCAAGACATGAATCAATGGAAGAGGTGTGTAGATGATGTTGCTGCTTCTGATATGCTCACACCATTATTGACTGTTTTTGTGCTAAGCTAATTAATTTCTGTGCATGTACGGGATGTGTACATGCTAGCCTATACCAAGTGTATGCATGCTATTGAATTTAGGCCATCATTAGTAGTAGCTCTCATTCTTTTATGCCATATGATTGAAGTAGTTGGATGCTATGAAATATGTGCATGCCAAACCCATACCAGGTTTTATCTAGAGTAAATTGATGGATGCAGAGAATATTTTAGTTGTTGTTATTCCATATATCTTTTATAAATTGCCTATGCATGTGTTTGTGTATGTATAATGTAACCATGGCCATATAATGTAAATTAAAAAATTGATGGTGGTTTACTGATTTGCAACGATTTTGGTTGGAAATAGAAAATATGACATGTTCTTTTTTCTTGATTTCTTTACTTTTATTTTCCTTTTTGACCAAGTTGGGATGTGTATATGATGTCCCACAGATACATTTCATGAGGTCAAATGGAAACGTGACAGGAGAAAAGAGGTAAGAGAATTATGTTGTAAGTTTTTTGATAAGTTACAATAGAAATGTATCACTTTTGAGTTTGCATATTTGAAGGTTTGATTTAATAGGTTTGTGACATGCATGAGCTATCAAACCTACATGAGTTATAAGGATGTTGTTTAATTTAATTGTATGATAAGGATGTTGTGTGTTTTATGCTATGACAGCCATATAGGTTCAACTGTATTATAATTTTTTTTTATTTTTTAAAATACTATTTGCGGCGAGCAAAAGTCGCCGGAAAAGACCTTTTTTTCGCGGGGAATAAGCTGATAAAACTGCAAAGGGTATTTAATGGCGGCGCTCATTTAATCGCTGGAAAATCCTTTGCCAGTGATTTTTAAATTGCCGGCAAAGGAATTTAAAAACAGAAACTCATTTTCCAGCGATTAAAAAATCGCTGGTAAATGCTTTTCCAGCGATTTTGTAATCGCTGCCAAAAGAATTTAATAACCAAAAGTCATTTGCCAGCGATTCAAAAATCGCTGGAAAATTCTTTGCCAGCGAGTTTTGAATCACCGGCAAAGGAATTTAAAAACAGAAACTCATTTACCAGCGATTCAAAAATCGTTGCAAAAGGATTTGGCAGCGATTTTTGAATCGCTGGCAAATGAGTTTCTGTTTTTAAATTCCTTTGCCGGCGATTCAAAAATCGCTGCCAAATCCTTTAGTTTTAGCGGCGATTTTTGAGTCTCCGTCGGAGTATATCGGAAATGGCTTAATAGTACCGGCGAATGCGCAGAGATTCAAAAATCGCCGGTATATGTATTTGGCGGGGATTTTTGCACTTTTCCCAGCGATTATAAATCGCTGGGAAAAGTGCCATCTGTTGTAGTGACTTTCTCTCAATAACAACCGGTTTGTCCGTAATGGTACTGACAAATCTAATTCATTGGCCGCAAAATTCCAGCAGCCCAAAGCGAAATAAGTGCAAGAAAATATATATTTATAGAAGTCATCATCAAGAACTTGATTAGATATATCTAATTACCAAGACATAGCCCCCGTCCATCTCAGAATCAGAGCCAAGTAATAAATTATAAGTATATGAGCATTTTTCAAGGGTTTAATTTTAAATATAAAGTGGCTTGCCTGCTTAAAGTGGGCCCCATCCTACCTAACTTTATAACCGACCATTTGATCCTTTCAACTAATTCGAGATATTAATCACAGAAAAGTGATTTTTTATTCATTTATCGGCTAAGGAAAGCTCATATTGTACTTTTTTATTATTATTTTTTTCTAGTTTTTATGCATGCATGAGATGATCAGATAGTTGGATGCCTCACATGAGGATAATTTTCAAATAGAGTACTAAAATTCATCCAAGCAAAAGACCAAGAGCTTGAAGATTCAAACTTTAGAGTTGAAATTTAGAAGCTGAAAGTGGGTCCTTTAATTTAATTCATACCCTTATTTTGATTCACATTTATGGGTAGTTTCCAGGAAACTTCCAGTAAGCTTCCTGATCAGCCCATAAAATATTATATAGATAAAACTAAAGTTCCGCACCTAGATCATGTCGTTAGGACCCAACAATGCCATTAAATGATGATGATGATGATATATGGTAAATAATTATAAGTATATTATATGACATGATTGGATGATAAGTATTAATTAATAAGTTTTTAAAATAATAAATTAAAGGGTCCTAATTTGTAACATAATCCATTAATTTTCATTAATGTACGTTCATGACTACTGCTGGCCAGTGGACATGATCATGTATCGACGTGTACACGCTTTGGTCTCAGTAGTCAACTATTTCTCCAGTTTGTGTCCTAGATGTATAGGCCAGGTGATGAGTCATGAAAGAAAAATGCTGATGCAGTCGCGAGGAGCAAACGGCTTACAAACGGCTTGATGACATGGCAGCCCTTTATGGAAACAGCGTCGTTTTTAGGTTCTTGGTCCTTAGACCCATTCTCCTTACATTTGCACACCATCACCCTCAGAGAATGCCGATAGCACCAAACCAATGACCCACGGCCAAAGAACGCAGAAAGTTTGCCATCAGAGAAGTAGCGACTCTGAGAACAACAAAAGAACTTGCTGGAACCGGAAAAAAAAATCTGATAGCAAGAAAGAACTTGCTGGAACCAAAAAAAAAATCTCTAAAAACAGCGATGAAAAAATTAAACCAAATCTGAGCTTGGTTGCAGAACGAACAGAGCAAAAGTTGGGCTGAGCTCTTTTCTCAAAAGTTGATCGGAAAGAGAAGAAGTTTTTTTGCAGAGGATCTAAAATGTGAAAGTCCCTCCATTTGCAGAGAAGAAGTTTTTTGCAGAGGAACGCAGAAAGTCCACTAAAATCCATCCGTTTAAATTTTCCAGGCTGTCTTCGGCTTTCAAACCCAAAACAACCAACAACCCCTCTATCAAAACTTCGCCCAGAATAGGTTGAAAGTTTCCAAACAATTTGCATGTCGAAAAAGAATAAAAATGTCAGTTAGAACAATAATCAAATACCTCCATTGCTTCCTCTCAATCCCTTTCCTCCATCGCCACCTACCCTCCGTCACAGCCACTACGCCACGTTATCCAAAACCACAACCATCTTATAAAAAAAAAAATCTGATGGCAAGGAAACCCAAAAGATAAGTAGATAGAATCGGAAGGAGAGAGAGAGAGTTCTGACAACCATCTTATACAAAATAAATCTGATGGCAAGGAAACTCAAAAGATAAGTAGATAGAATCGGAAGGAGAGAGAGAGAGAGTTCTGATTTTTATTTTATTTTTATTTTTTTCCACGTCATCATTTATGTACGGCCGATTGCACCCGCTTACACATCCCGCTTGTCCCTAGCAGAACACGTCATGAAATACCCACGTAAAGGTACGTAAGATTTTGTAGTTGAAATGAGTCATGGAGCAGAAAGCTGCATGCATGCCAAAGACAAACTAATGAAGGAAGGCTACCAGCTTGCAGTTGCAGGCTGACAAAGTGGACCGTACCAATGATGGCAGCTAGCCATTTCTTCTTTTGTTTATTCTCATCAAGTAGTCAATCATGAGGAAACCAAAAGTCATATATATATATATATATATGGGCGGTGCTACACACACCGCTGGGAGCTCCCGCTTTTGATATAAAATTTTTTTATTTTTATGTATTTATTTATATGTATTTTTTTAATATATTTAAATATTTTTAAAAAAATAAAAAATATTAAAATATTATTAAAAAATATTTACTTAATCATTAAGTTAAAAAAATAATAATAAAAAAATAAAAAAAACACAACGGTAAATACAAACGGTAAAAACTATTGGGAAGCCTAGCATTTTCCATATATATATATATATATAAAAGGGTACGGTGCGCTGCATGTATGCCCAGATGATAATATAAAAAATAAAAATAATACAAAACAGTAAATGAGAAGGTGATGATCATGAGAAAAGAAATTAAAAAATTAAATTAAATTAAAAAAATACAAGTGCAGTGCGCGCATGTGTGCCCAATTAGAAATAATATTATTGGTAATTTTATTATATTTCTATTAAAAAAATGAATCTATTTCATATTTATATGAGAAAAAATATTTTTAAATTATAGACTATACTAACAGATTACTGAAGAATATTATTAAATCTTGTCTTCTTTGTGAGAAGATAATTTCTCAGTAATTATCAAACATTTATTTATAAATATATATAAAAAAAATTTCACAATTACATAAATTTTCAAAAAATAAACGATTACAAATGTTATAGTATATATATATATATTAACAAATTCTACACCATGTTATTTAGTATTATAGATAATAATTTCATCATTGCATCTCTGCAAAGGTTGTTTAACTTTTACTTTAATAATAAAAACCATATCATCTTAATTTACTTCAAGAATTTTCATGACCTTTTCTTAGCACTATTAAGACTAAAAAATGAAATACTCAAAAATTTTTTAATGATTTCAATTTTTCTATGACAGTATAAGAAATATTAAAAATTAAAAAAGTAATTGATTTAACATTCTCACATCTGTCTAAGTAAAATAGTAAAAACCAATTTTTATATGTTTAAAATATTAAAAGCATATGTTGTATGTTTGTTATTTCCAGAATAAACGTCATATAATGCTTAAATTTTAAAATTCAAAATTACAATGATAAATATTATATAATTTGATCATATAATTACAATAAAAAAATCTCATCCTTTAGGTTAAACAGAAAAAAAAAAAAAAAACTATACCACATTTGAAATTGTAAATGCACCTCAAATAACATTATAAATTATATGTTAGTAAATAAACAATTCAATTCATAGGAGAATAAAACAAAGATTAAACTTTCAAAATTATATATCTTAAGAAATCAATAAGAGATTGGAAAAAAAATTATATAAACAAATACAGATTGATCTTATTTCTTTTCAAGAATTTTATGAATAGTTATCAATTTGGATTTAATTGGGAGAATTTTTTTTACATGGCTCATTCCTAAAGTTCTCTCTTTTTCACATATAAAGAATAAAAGTCCAAAATACCCTTAATTTCACACGACATCGTTTGACCAAAACATAAAATCCTAAAAACTTTTTCCTTCTTCTCTCTCCCCAAATTATCATAAAAAAAAGGGTCTTTCCATGTCTCCTCTCCTAACCTAATACTCTCACTTTTTCCTTCTTCTTCTTCTTCTTCTTCTTCTTCTTCTTCTTCTTCTTCTTCTTCTTCTTCTTCTTCTTCTTCTTCTTCTTCCTTACCAAACTCACCCATTTCTCAAAGGTTTCGGCTTGGGTCCAGTGGCAAAATAACTGGATACTTCCTGTTAGCCAAACCGACACCGTGTAGTGTTGTTTCGAAGTTCTAGACTAGTTCTTTTAAAAAAATAAAAAATATATTTCCACAACGTCAATCCCAAGCAAAGAAATCTAAATATTGAATTCTCAACAATGTCGTACTGAATATTATTTAGTCTAAGCTAACAAATGGCAATATTATTCATGAATGTTAAAGAAAAAAAGTATCGCTTAAATTGTTGCTCACCATAATGATCTGTTAGCCCATTTAAACCTTTTTTATTTTTTTGAAGTACTATATTTATTTACAATTTTACTTATATAAAATGTGTCAACTATTGAAAATAGTAAAAATCTTAAAATTCAAAATCAAATTTAAAAAAAAAAAAGCAGATAGAATGAGATAGTGCCACTTTATAATATCGTTCATATGTGTAGCACTATTTTTTTATTGAGTGATTATAGATATAGAGTGTGTAAGTGTCAAATATTCTCATTGAAAAAAATGAGGTTCGCCAATAAAAATAGAATTTCTTATATGAATAAAAAGTTCATTTAATTTACATTTTTCAAACAAAATGCATGAAACTTAAACGCTTGAGAAAGAGATTTAAAATTACTGTGAGGCAAGGTCCATCAATAGAATTTAATTTGAATTTAATTTAAATTTTCCTATTTATTATTCTCTCCGTTGTTATTATTATTATTATTATTATTGTTATTGTTATTATTTATTACTATAACCAATAGATGATTCCAAAATCCAATAGTATTAAACTCATGAATTCTTAACTTCTTAATTAGATTGACCATCAACATAATTTTTTTTTTCCTTAACTAACATTACACTGGGTCGGTTTGACTATAACAAGAAGTATCCCATTGGACCCAAGCAGGACCCTTTCTCAAAAACCTCACCTAAAACTTCCTTCCATGTCTCCTCTCCTAATACTCTCTCTTCCATGTATCTCTCTTTCTCTCTTCATTGCTGAGTCATGCAGTCTCCACGCTCGTCGCCATCTTACCAACCTTTGAATTTTTTTTAGATCTAAAATAGTTTGCTGATTGTATTTTTTTAGGATCTGAAAATATATTTTAAAGATTGTTTTTGAGTTTGGTTTAATTTAATTTATATGGGTATGATTTTTTTACTCTTAACTTGTAGATTCTCATATGTGCCCTCTGTTTCTTGATTCATCTAGAATTTTTTTTATTTTATTTGAACATAAAGTTCGCAGATGTTTTTTTTTTTTAATTGAGTTTGGTTAAATTTAATACATATGGGTGTGATTTTAGATCTATTCTCTGTCTCTCCAATTATCTTTGGAGGAGTGTTTTTTTTTTTTAAGATATGAATATATTTTGGGTTTGGTCTCGTCTCATGCAAATGCGAAGTAAGTATTTTTCCCTCATTGAAACCGCCACCAAAAGGTTCTTGAGAAAGGGGAGGAAAATTTTACTAGGGAGCTTGCGAAATAAGTACAAAGTCACAAATTCAGAAATCAAAGGCCGTTTTGTTTGGTTTTTTTTTTTTTTTTTTGTGTAAAAATACTCATATTAATAGTTTCCAGATTTTAGATGAAAAGAAGCACAGAGGACTTCTTGCGAAGTGCGAGCGAGGAAATTACAAAACCCACAAAGGGCTAAAAAGGTCAAAGTGCTAACAAATAAAAGGAAAACGGAGGGATTAAAATGGAAAATAGCAAAAGCGAAGGGAATTAAGACAAAAATACTATTCTTACACTGTTCATAACTCATTCGCATTTAGATAGAAGATATATATATATATATATATATATTTATCTGTCAGGTTGATGTGATATATATATATATATATATATATATATATTTATATGGAAGGGAAAGTCGGCTTAGAGCTTCCGCATTCCATTCTGCAAAAGCTTATTAAAGTCTCCAAATTTTGAGAAAAAGTTTGGATATATCATTCCAAACCGTTCTCCATCCCATTTATCATTTTGGGGTAAATGGATAAAGTTACTATAGAGAATTTTTAAATATAAAGATTTACTATTTATTCCCAAACCATTATTTGAAGTTTATAAATTCTTTGTAGTTAAGTTTATAAAAAGAGCTGAGAGAAAAAAATAATAAAGAAAGAATTAAGAAATATTATTTTAATAGAATAGAGAAAGAATAGAGAAATAGATGTAAAAAGTTTTTGAAAAATAAGTAAAATTTAGAGAAAAATTTTAGGGAATGTGATTTTTAGTTAAATTATAAGAAATTTTATGGAGAAGCCAATGTGAATGCTCTTATAAGGAAAATGATAGGGATCCCGCTTTGGGATCCCGTTGTAGCAATATATATATATTTTTAAATTTTTTACATAATGATTAAGAAAATGTTAATTCATAATATTGTGGATTCTTTTTAAATATTTAAAAGTATTAAAAAATGACGTGAAAAAAATATTTAAAAGTCTTAATCACTATGGAAAAAAAAAAAAAAAAATTAGAGCAGGATGCTCGAACGGGGATCCTAGCATTACCTGGCCTGCTTATAATTAATATTTCGGCTGAGACGTATAGGTATGGAGCGACATGGTTATTGAAACCATTGAAAGTTGAAGCAATATTCCTGCGTTGATCACAATTAAAACCATTAAGCAAATAGAGTACGTACGATTTATAGATGATCATGAACTTTTGCTATTTACCAAGCCGGGACCTTATAATAATAAAAAGATTATTGTTATTTTTAATAGATGATCATAAAAAGATAATTTATAACTACGTACGTACTTAAAAAAAATACAATTAATTAGCCTAAAATATATATATTTTTTATTTTACTTAAACGTTGAAAAATTAATATATTATATTATCTAGCTACTAATTTAATTCCTATATCCTTTGGTTCCACCCATGACGATCATGATTCGTAAATTAACGTCGAGTTCTTTGATTTCCATTACTTTGGTCCATCCAATTAATTGGATTTTAGAGAGCTGCAGATTTTACTGAATATTATATATTGTCATGTATATATAACGTGTAAAGGCCAGCAATAGTTTTCATGTGGTCCATGTTTTGAATAAATCCAACTACTGTACGTCTTCTCCATCGTACGCACGAGAGGACATTGTCGACTTTCAAAAGGTCTTTCTATGTCCAGCTCATCACAATTATCTAAGCTAGTGCTTGTGGATATTTGAGGTGACAAATAATTGATGATCCCATGCATGATATTTAGGCCTCTTGTATTATTAATTAATTGGTCGTCGTGTGCCGTTTTCTTCATTAATCAGACTTCAAAAGCTTGTTGGGATCGATATAAGAGAAGATATAGGAGCTGAGCATAGGTGAAAAATTTATAATGGTCGGTCATAGTTCAAACCCAATCAGAAGGCTGCGGAGTTTAATTCCTCCAAAGAAAAATTAGATCAGTGATCAAGAAGATATATCATGACTTTGCTGAACCGCCCAAATCATGATCACTATATTGTTGGCGTAAGCTGTAAATTAGAATCAATTTGTGAAGTATTTTAGGATAGAATTAAAATAGAATTCTTTCCTTTCCAAGCTATCCGAAACTGTAGCCATAAAATCTGAATGGTTGATACTAAGGTTCTGTTGTACATTGCATACATAGTTTGTATACGATGAGTGAAATACATAGTTTGTATACGATGAATGAAACAATATACTCGAATTCCTTTTCACATATATATCATATGATCACAAAAGAAAAAATAATTAGAAAAAAAAGGGTTTTGTTTGTCTTCTTTCCCATTAGAACGTTGTATTCTATTACCTATATCATGTACGTAATGGCTACACTTTTACCATGTTGTCTACCTTTAAAAGCATTAACCCTCATGATTGAAGACTAGTTTTTGGGGCAAAAACAAGAATAAGTTTACTGGTTTGTAGGGTAATTTTTTCCTTTCGTGTGGGGACAGATATAAGTTTTAGGAATATTTAGTATACCGATCACAGATTTAATGGACCGCAAAGTTTCAGAGTGGCAGATCAGAGAGATCATATCTTGTTTTAGATTAATGATCGAGGAATATAGAAATAAGTAAGAACTTTAAAAGTGGCATGCATGCTTATGGGACCCACCCTTAATTAACTCCAAAACCTAGCATATCCATTCAGCTAACTTGAGTAATTACGGAGAAAAGAAGTACTGACAATGGCCTTAATCCTTCACACATACACACTCTCTCTCTCTCTCTTCTCTCTCTCTTCGTAGGCACCTTTATTATTCACTTGAAAAGGCCATATTGTTGCATACATATTGTAACACCTGGGTTAGTGTCAAAATGTTATAAAAAAAAAAAGTTTTAGATTTATAATTTACCAAAAATCCATTTGAGTTTTCAAATATTTTTATGGAAAACTATTAGCTTAAAATCTCTGTTTTGGTGTACTACGATTTTTTCTTTGGGTTGGATTTTTTCTTTTAGGTTAAATTTATTTTTATGGGCCGTGATTATTTTTCTAAACAAGTTGGTTTATTTATTTATTTACTTTTAGATTGAGTTGAGGTAAAAAATTTAGAGAAGAGCCATTTTATAAATTTCAACCAAGAATTCCACTCCCATTCACGTACGTCTCTCTCTTTTTTTTTTTCGATCTCTAAGATTTTTTTTTTCCAATCACCTCTATAAATACTCCGCAAAGTTGCTGCAGCCATTGTCCTTGTCCAGGAAACACCCAACCACCCATAGCCATTGATTTTTGTGACAGCCACCCCATCCCAACGCACCAAGCACACTGCCGCCTACATCCTTCCGACCCAACATCCACGTCAAGTTTTTTTTCCTGATGCCGTCGAATCAACCCAGCTTTGTCTTTGTTATACACAACCACACGAGGGTCTCGATTTTGGTTAGGTAAGCTGCCGCAGAATTATTTTTTTTCTTCCTCCCAGTAAACGCAGCCGCACATGAGAGTCATCATCTAGTTTTTCTTCCTTTTTTTTTTTTTTTTTTTTTTTTTGGTTTTTCCCCTAAAGCAAGTAAGTAAACTTCATTAAAAAAATAAAAAAAATAATACATAAGGAGAGAGTGGGATTCTCCAACAAATACCCTAAAACAATAATAACAATACAAAGAGGTGGATAAAAAAAATAAAAATAAAAAGTGAGATTTAGGGACCAATTTCTTGGTCTTCACCCAAGTCCTACCAAGAGGACGTCGTCTTAAAAGATAGTAATAAGACGTTCTCAAAAAGCTGCGAACAGCTCCGCTAAAAGCGGTGAAAGTTGTGGGTGCACTGTTGTTAGTTGTTTTGAAATGATTTTTGGAGAGATCCGTAGTCATTTCTTCAAAATCACTAGTTAAGGAAAGCTAAAATATAGTAGAAAGAACGGCATTAGGTGGACTGATCTGTGGCCAGCCCTCATCTGCTTTCCCACGCACTTGTGATGGCACGAGGCAACCACGTGCTAGTGGGAAGAAGTCGGGGTGGCTAAGATCTAGAAGATCTCGGCGAGAAGAAGCTACTGGTATAGCATGTGAAGCCATCGGAGGCGGCAGCACGTGAAGACCATGCGTGACAACAAGTTGTGTGTGAGGACAACGTTCCGAGCATTTTGGCGCGGCTCCGCATCGTCCTAGTAGATCGGCGGCTGTAGGATGGGTTGGTACTGCGCGTGTAGGTGGATGGGGGCCGGAGAGCAGTAGATTTGACCAAAAATGAACTGTTGGAGGAAGGAGGGAAAAACACTAACTTGAAAGTGTATACGCAGTGCGAAAATAGAAATGGTAAGGAAATGAGTGTGAAAGCCACAGCTCCACCCTTATTTCCTAGAGAGAATGAACAATTTTTTCAATTTGAAATGATCGAGTTATGTTTAGTTTATCCATCATCTAGTTATTTATGTGTTGCTTTTAGGTTTTTTTATGAGGGTAGGTTAAAATTACGGTCATGACCTTAGGTTCAAATCTGGGTAAAATTTTTATGCTATGGATTTTGGGCTGTGTTGCCCAGATGACTAACACAAGAGGGGGGGTGAATTGAGTTGTATTTTAAAAAAAATAACAATTATAAATCAAATATACAATATAAAATATAAACAAAATATGAAATAGCAATAAATATAAAGAGTAAGGGTAAGAGAGAAGCAAACTCAGTATGTTAACGAGGTTCGGCCCCACTGCCTACGTCCTTGCCTCAAGCTACCCCTTGAGAATCCCCGAATTCACTATTCAATCTCCTTCAGGTAGAGATAGAAACCTATTACACCTTTGAACAACACTGCTACAAAGGATCCGTGTAGAACACCCTCTACATTTGCAATCACCTTACACGTGGTGATTCAACGATTCCCTGTGTAGAACACTTTCTACACGCACAAGGGTTGTACACACCCTTTTACTTATACAAGATTTGATAGTGGGTAGGATATCAGAAAACACTCTTCAATGAGTGAAATAAAAACAATACAAGCACAAACTATATCTCTCAAAATGAATAAGAGTTAAGGCTCAATGCTTAGAGAAGAGAGAATGAAAGTTTTGAATGAGAGTTGTATGCTCTTGGTGTTGTGAATGTGAAGCTCTCAAATGATCTATTTATAGGCATATGAGACTTCATATTCAAATTTAAAAAGATTCACATGTCAAAGACATCATCATTCATTTTTCAAAAATTCAAACTAATCTTTTTACTTTTTGCATATGACAAAAGAAGCACACTTTGCTTTCAAAAAAATCAAACCTAATCTTTTACTTTTTGCATATGACAAAAGGAGCACACTTTACTTTTCAAAAATTTCAAACCTAATTTTTACTTTTTGCATATGACAAAAGGAGCACACTTTACTTTTCAAATTTTCAAACAAAGACATCTTCATTTTGCATAAGTCAAGAAAAGCATCAATCACTTTTGAAATTATTCAAATAAAACATGCACATGTGAAAGATGACAATCAATCATCTTTAATATTTTCAAAGTTCAAACCTTTAATCATGGCATGCACATGTGAAAGATGACAATCAATTATCTTTCAAAATATTCAAATTTAATTTTCAAAATATTCATGCACATGTGGAAAATGTATTTTAATGCTTTATGATAAAATATTAATTTTTGAGCCTTAATCCTAATTTCGAATTTTGAAGAGATTTACAACATTATTCTATGACTTTAATGTGAACTTGTTCCCTTCTTGCTCATGCTTGGTTCCTTGATGTGCTTGACTCCATTGTGTGGACATCTTGAGCTTGAGACTCCTTCATTCTTTGAATTCATTTGTTATCATCAAAATCCATGTGTAAATATATAATTACACAAAACTTGAAACTTTAGATTCAACAATCTCCCCCTTTTTGATGATGACAAATACTTGATAGAACCTGAAACCTGTATTAATACTTAAGCTCCCCCTGAGAATTGCGTTAGTTTTTCAAGCAAAAATATAAATATAATTCCAAGCATATATAACAAGTTTAGCAATTTAAACAATGTTAATGTTCTAGTCTAAAACTTCTCCCCCTTTTGGCATCATTAAAAAGGATCGGCAGCAAGTAAATAGACTGAAGAAAATGGTGCGTTAAAATACACTGTAGATAGTTGAAAAAGAGAGCCGTCCGTGACCCGACAAGTCCTGCAAAGCCTCGAGGCCTAACTCTATGAATTTAGTGCGGTTGAAGATAGAAACAAATCGCCTGATGTTGTTGACAAACGAGATATAAACAAAGCCTGATTTAAACTAGTTTGTCTTGTTCTTTATGCTATCTCTATAAAAATCAGTCTTAAAATTCATCCGATTTGCATCAAATCTTATTCTTATCTTTATAACTCATCTGCATTCATTCTACATTCTCGCTTTAAGTTTTTCAATTATTTTCTCAATGGCCAATTCTTCTAACATTCCTCTAGATCCATCCATGAGGTATTCTACACCTCAATCTCCTGTCCTTTCTGCAGCTACCATTGGTGCATGTTGCAGCAAGAGAATAATAGTTTGGCTAATAAGTCAGACTCTAGATGCTATCTACGACTTGGTGAGTCTCGGGACTCGTTACTCATCCTCTATTGTTGCTTTTTCCCAGCGGGTACAAGCCAAAAACCATGAGGTTGAAAGGCTTAAAGAACAAATTGTTGTACTTCAACGAATTGTTCAAGAGTCTCACACAAGGGAAGGAATCCTTCGGCAGAAGAATAAACAGTTGAAATCTCTATTGGATTCTTCATTCCGCTTGCCAGTTCCCATGGATAGGGATGACATGATATTGTATGAAGAGAATGAGCGTCTCAAACATGAGGTCTAAGAACCTCAAGTTTATGTAAAAGTATTTAAAAAAAATCTCTCTATTTTTATGAACTCTGATCTATCTTTTAAGAGATATTCATAATATGCATCATACCTATTTCTCTTCTAATCATACATAATCTATCTTCTGATAAAGGTTTTGTGAATATATCTGCTAACTGATCGTGTGTGTTTGTGAACTCTAGTACTATATCGCCTTTCTGCACATGATCTCGAAGAAAATGATATCTTATTTCAATATGCTTAGTTCTAGAATGTTGTATTGGGTTCTTTGAAAGATTTATAGCACTTGTATTATCACATTTGATTGGAATGTGATTATACATGAGTTTAAAATCTTCAAGTTGTTGCTTCATGTAAAGAACTTGAGCACAACAACTACCCGCAGCAACATATTCTGCCTCAGCAGTAGATAGTGCAACAGAATTTTGTTTTTTACTAAACCAGGAAACTAATGCATGACCTAAGAAGTGACATGCTCCACTAGTGCTTTTTCGATCTATTTTACAACCAGCATAATCTGCATCTGTGTAGCTGATTAGATCGAAAGATGTGTGTTTAGGGTACCATAACCCTAGGTTAATTGTACCACTAAGATATCTAAGAATGCGCTTAACTGCAATTAAATGAGATTCTTTTGGAGATGATTGAAAGCGTGCACATAAGCACACACTGAACATAATATCTGGTCTACTGGCTGTCAAATATAATAAGCTACCAATCATACCTCGATATACCTTCGAGTCAACTGGCTTACCGGATTCATCTTTATCAAGTTTAGTAGATGGGCTCATTGGTGTTCCAGTTTCCTTAGCACCTTCCATCCCAAACTTCTTCAGCAATTCCTTAATATATTTTGATTGATTGATGAATGTCCCACTTTTTACTTGCTTAATTTGCAATCCGAGAAAGAATGTAAGTTCTCCCATCATGCTCATTTCAAATTCATCCTGCATAGTCTTAGCAAAAACTTGACACATGTTTTCATTAGTAGCACCGAATATTATATCATCAACATAAATCTGAATCAAAAGAATATCATCATTTTCGTATTTAATGAAAAGAGTTGTGTCGATTTTTCCTCTTGAAAAACTCTTTTTAATCAAGAAACCACTGAGTCTCTCGTACCATGCTCTAGGAGCTTGTTTGAGTCCATATAGTGCTTTTGTGAGTTTGAAAACATGATTTGGAGAAATATGATTTTCAAAACCTGGAGGTTGCTCAACATATACCTCTTCATTTATAAAACCATTTAAGAAAGCACTTTTAACATCCATTTGAAAAAGTTTGAAATCTTTATAACAAGCATATGCAAGTAGCATTCGAATAGCTTCTAATCTTGCGACTGGTGCATATGTCTCATCATAATCGATTCCTTCTTCTTGATTGTAACCTTGGGCTACAAGTCGAGCCTTATTTCTAGTTATGACTCCGGACTCATCTTTCTTATTTCTAAAAACTCATTTTGTTTTTACTTGTGGAGGACTTCATGCATACCTATAAAAACAATTAAAATGATTTTTCTTGGTACCCAAGTTCTTTGGGTCCTTTATTTATTAGTATTAGAAGAAACAAGATTTTTAGGTACCCATATGGCCCTAATAGTCATTGTATGCTTTCTTCTAATAGGACAAGCATGATAATTATGACCATTTCTATTACAAAAATTACAAATAGCATGTGGCATATATGAATAACTTGAGTGATTATAATAGTATCATTTTTTGACAAAATTATTACGAAAAGAATTTTGAATATTAGACTTTGATGTAGAAGGATTATCAAAGAAGTTTTTATAAGGTTTGAACTTTTGTTTTGGCATATATCCCAAGCCTGCTTTGTCAAAAACACATCTTTGACTACCAAGAAGTTTTTCAAAATTTCTTTTTCCATTCGTAAAGTTTTCAACAATATTTTCTAAATCAGTTTTCTTCTTCTTCAACTCAAGATTTTCATCTTTCAAAACAATATTTTCTTTTTTTAAAATATCAATTTCGTTTGTTAAAGAAGAATTTTTCTTTTTCAAAGCAGTATATTTGATACCCAATTTTTCAAATTCCTCATATACCTCTTCTAAAACATTTTGCAATTCTTCATATGAAGGATTTTCAATATTATCAAAATTTGTTACCTCAATGTCATCTTTAGCCATAAGACAGAGATTTGCTGATTCTTCATTGCTTGCTTCACTATCTGAGCTACTTGAATCATCATCCCATGTAGCTTTCATTGCTTTCTTGCCTTTGTTTCGATCTTTCTTTAGCAGGGACAATCTGGCTTGATATGACCAGGCTTATTGCATTTATAACAAATTAAAGTATCATTTTTACCTGAATCTTTCTTGGAAAACTTTTTGAAGGATTTCCTCGGAGGAGTTTTATTTTTCTTTAAGAATTTCTGAATTCTTCTTGTTATCATCGCAACTTCTTCATCTTTATCGTCATTTTCCTCATCTTCATCACTTTCACTTTCATGAGGAACAACTTTAAGCGCCAAGCTCTTCTTTGGCTTTCCTTCTTCTTCTCCTCTTTTCAATGTGTACTCATGGGTGATAAGTGACCCGATGAGTTCATTCACTTCGAGTTTCTTGAGGTCTCTAGCTTCAAGAATCGCTGTCACTTTTGATTCCCAACGTTTTGGTAGAGAGTTGAGAATTTTTCTTACCATTTCCACTTTGGAATAAACTTTGCCAAGAGCTGTCAAGCTGTTTATGATGTTAGTAAAACGAGTGTGCATACTAGAAATAGATTCATCATCATTCATCTTAAACATTTCATATTCATGAGTAAGAATATAAATTTTTGATTCCTTAACTTGAGAAGTTCCTTCATAAGTAACTTCCAAGTTATCCCAAATTTCTTTTGCCGTAGCACAAGTCATTACTCTATTAAACTCATTACCATTGAGAGCATTATATAATAAATTCATAGCAGTTAAATTCAAAGTATAAAGTCTATCGTCTTCACGATTAAACTCTTCTTCTTCCTTTTTGACCTTTACTCCATCAACCACTTTTGTTGGAATATAAGGTCCATTTACAATGCATTTCCAGATTTCTCGACCTTGAGCCTGAAGGAATATTCTCATTCTAACTTTCCAGAATGAGTAATTGTCTCCACAAAAGAGTGGAGGCCGACTGCTAGATTGATCTTCACCAAATGAAGCTGCAATGTTAGCCATAAGATCTTAACTCAAAAGATAGTTAATCTTATAACAGAGCTTTAGCTCTGATACCAATTGTTACTGATCATAAGCCGCACCTATGTCACCAAACAATTGTACCTACCAGACTAGCCGGCCACCGTCTCTACCGGTGCACCATCACCCATGGTCGGAGAGTCTTGCTTCGGTGACACAGTCACAAGCGAGAGTTCCCATGAGTGATCTGCCTGTATGAACAGTACAGGTCAACTAGCTCTGATACCAATTGTTGCCCAGATGACTAACACAAGAGGGGGTGAATTGAGTTGTATTTAAAAAAAATAACAATTATAAATCAAATATACAATATAAAATATAAACAAAATATGAAACAACAATNTGCTAGATTGACCTTCACCAAATGAAGCTGCAATGTTAGCCATAAGATCTTAACTCAAAAGATAGTTAATCTTATAACAGAGCTTTAGCTCTGATACCAATTGTTACTGATCATAGAGCCGCACCTATGTCACCAAACAATTGTACCTACCAGACTAGCCGGCCACCGTCTCTACCGGTGCACCATCACCCATGGTCGGAGAGTCTTGCTTCGGTGACACAGTCACAAGCGAGAGTTCCCATGAGTGATCTGCCTGTATGAACAGTACAGGTCAACTAGCTCTGATACCAATTGTTGCCCAGATGACTAACACAAGAGGGGGGGTGAATTGAGTTGTATTTAAAAAAAAATAACAATTATAAATCAAATATACAATATAAATTATAAACAAAATATGAAATAGCAATAAATATAAAGAGTAAGGGTAAGAGAGAAGCAAACTCATTATGTTAACGAGGTTCGGCCCCACTGCCTACGTCCTTGCCTCAAGCTACCCCTTGAGGATCCCTGAATTCACTATTCAATCTCCTTCAGGTGGAGATAGAAACCTACTACACCTTTGAACAACACCGCTACAAAGGATCCGTGTAGAACACCCTCTACATTTGCAATCACCTTACACGTGGTGATTCAACGATTCCCTGTGTAGAACACTTTCTACACGCACAAGGGTTGTACACACCCTTTTACTTATACAAGATTTGATAGTGGGTAGGATATCAGAAAACACTCCTCAATGAGTGAAATAAAAACAATACAAGCACAAACTATATCTTTTAAAATGAATAAGAGTTAAGGCTCAATGCTTAGAGAAGAGAGAATGAAAGCTTTGAATGAGAGTTGTATGCTCTTGGTGTTGTGAATGTGAAGCTCTTAAATGATCTATTTATAGGCATATGAGACTTCATATTCAAATTTAAAAAGATTCACATGTCAAAGACATCATTATTCATTTTTCAAAAATTCAAACCTAATCTTTTTACTTTTTGCATATGACAAAAGAAGCACACTTTGCTTTTCAAAAAAATCAAACCTAATCTTTTACTTTTTGCATATGACAAAAGGAGCACACTTTGCTTTTCAAAAATTTCAAACCTAATATTTTACTTTTTGCATATGACAAAAGGAGCACACTTTACTTTTCAAACTTTTCAAATAAAGACATCTTCATTTTGCATAAGTCCAGAACAGCATCAATCACTTTTGAAATTATTCAAATAAAACATGCACATGTCAAAGATGACAATCAATCATCTTTAATATTTTTAAAGTTCAAACCTTTAATCATGGCATGCACATGTGAAAGATGACAATCAATTATCTTTCAAAATATTCAAATTTAATTTTCAAAATATTCATGCACATGTAGAAAATGTATTTTAATGCTTTATGATAAAATATTAATTTTTGAGCCTTAATCCTAATTTCTAATTTTGAAGAGATTTACAACATTATTCTATGACTTTAATGTGAACTTGTTCCCTTCTTGCTCATGCTTGGTTCCTTTATGTGCTTGCCTCCATTGTGTGGACATCTTGAGCTTGAGACTCCTTCATTCTTTGAATTCATTTGTTATCATCAAAATCCATGTGTAAATATATAATTACACAAAACTTGAAACCTTAGGTTTAACAGGCTGGACCGATTTTTAATGGGGTTTTCTTATCTTATTTTGGACTTAATATTTTTAAATTAATTGACGTTTCACATGGGCCTCAGGTTAAGTTGGATGTGTTTCCAAGTTCTGCATATTAAGTTGGGCTTATATTCTTAGATGGTATTAATTTTTATAGTCAGATTTCAGTAGTTACTAATTAGGTTAGTAATCGGAGAAATTAAGTGAATATCGATTAATTGGAGAGTGATGATATTTTTGAGTTAAGAGAATTTTATGTTTTTGAGAAATTAAAATAGGCAATTTGAGTATGTTAGGTGCGATTACAAGTTACGTATTCAATTAGAGATTTATTCAAATTATATGATTTTCTATAGGTGACAATTGATTATTCGTTTGGCACAATTGTGAGGAATTTTTGAAAGATTAAGAAGTTCATGTAAGCAGGGTTTCTATACTAGATTTTGCATAAAAAGAAAATAAAACGGGGTTGATTTTGGAAAATGAAACGGGCTTCCAGCGTCGCTTTCTTGCTACGCCACGGTGGGGCTGTGGCATTTCTCCTTTGTCGCCAGCTACCGATTCGTGCTTTCGAGAGACAGATGACTCTGGCGGACCAGGTGGTGGTCGCCGGCGTTCTTTCCTTGCCGCATTGCCACTAGGCCGAGGTGTTATCACGCGTGCATGGAGATTTTTTTTCTATGTGCACTGTTCACGATATCCCGCTGACCCCCGCTAGCAGGGTTGCCCTAGAAACTGCCTATGGTCCAAGCGGAGTCCACCGGCGGGTGGTTTGGGCTCGCGGCAAGGTGTTGCAAGCTACTGGGTGCACATGGTCGTGCAACCAATGTGGACATGCATGAGATTGTGCATGCCATGGACGACCACATCCACAGTGTAGTGCATAGTGCACACTTGGTCCCACCTACGAAATGCTCAGTGTGCCTAGGCCCTACACTGAACGCATGTAAAGCTCTTAAGTGCATGTGCATTAATTGCCTGGGTGAGGAAAAGGTTCCGCATTCCTTTCCAGCAGTGCAATTCTTTTTTTCTTTTTATAATGTAAAAGTGAGATTTGAGGACAATTATTTGGAGGAGTTTCATCTGCTCCTTTGAGGATAATCTCGTACGTTGAAAATCATCTTCTTTCCGCCTCTAGCTTCACAGAAAAATCTTTGACGACGTACACGGAAGAAAAATCTTAGTCTTTACGTCCGACTCGCCTGGAAGGGGTTGTCGCAGGCATATGAAGCATACGCAAAGTCTGTAAGGGCCTTTAAAAACAGATCCCACAGATGGCGCCACTGTTAATATCGTGTTTCTTAGGCTTTTGGGCCAGGTTCATGGGACTTAGGTCCTCTGGGTTGGGCCCCCAATAGTATTTAAATGCAGTATAGCGGTGAACAGTATTTGAATGAAAATGAAATAAAGAGTGATGACACATAGATTTTATGTGGTTCGACACTAGGTCTACGTCCACGGGGGTTGGGGAGGAGAGTTTCCACTATAATGAGCTTGTTTACAGTCTCTCATAACTTCTTATCTTTACTGTAAAATGGAGTTTTTCTCTTTGAATTTTCTCTCATTGAGTTGAAGAAGATGAAGTATCCCCAAAAAATCTTGAAGTTGCTCCAAAACTTTTGAAAAGAAGTTCCCCCCCCCCCCCCCCCGAAAAAAAAGAAAAAAGATCCCCAATCCATAGGTCTTCCTTCCTTTTATCTCTTCTCCCTGCTCACTCCAAGTCAGTTCTCTCCTGATACCTTTATGTCACCTTACAACTTTTTCCTCTCCTCGCAATACTATCCTCTGCCTGTCTTGCACCCCCTACCCTTATCCCCTTTCATTCTCTTCATGCATGCTTCCTCTCTCCTTGTGGGTCCCCCCAAGGGGCTGGGCCTAAGAACTTCCATGTGCCGGGGGAAAATCACCTCACATGTACATTTGTAATCTCTAGGGTGGTCTAACATGCATGCAAAACGAATCTGTTGTTCCATTTCAAGCACCTATGGCAGAATCCGTTATCTTGGCAGGAATTCCTTCAAAATTGGGAACCCACTAGTTATATATACCTCTCATTCTAAACATACAGGTTTATAAGATGATGTTACAGGCCAGGGATGTTCAACCTGTTTCAACTTGCAGGCACGATCTAGTTATATATTTGATCAATTTGAATTGACAGCTTGAAGTCTGATTATGACCAACTCTAACACTATTATTTCATATCAGATTTGTAGATTGTGTCAACGATCAATTACCAACCCTCGTAAAATCGAATAATAAAGTATGCCAGTTTGTAAGGCCTACTAATATAATTAAAACCAAAATGCATGGGTTCAGTGGCAATTACGCGCATGAAGGCTATTTAGATCATTAGCTGCATACTTAGTAGGGAGAATGAAGTTTTATATTGATTGTTCATCTCTTGGAAACTCAGGCCCTGTTGGTTGCAGAGGTGTTTTGAGACGTACGTGATTGTGGAAACTTTATATTTGATACTTTTTTAATCCCCAAAATTCTTATTTTTATTGTATGATTTTGCTGAAAGTGAAGGATATTAATAAATTTGGAAGTACCGTCTCTCTTATTTGAAAAAAGAAAGTTCCTAGTACGTAACCTAATTCTTTTTATGTTATTGTTAATGTTGATGTGGTAACGTATATATGGAGTACTCATGCACTTCATCCATGAAATGTAGTTATAATTGTTTGGATTAAGAAATTGGACATAAAAAAAAGTAATAAAATCGCTTGCCATGATCACAGACATAATAAGTGTCGCTCGTTTGTAGCGAAGCTACCTAACACTGAGCTAATCTACTGCCAAGTTGCAAATGTTGAAATGATCATTTAGGTCATTAATACTTGGGTTAGCCAAAAATATATTACACTTATGGCGAGCACTATAATTAGGTGAGCAGATAGTATCACTCCCCATACTCGAGGTGAACCCTTTAACCTGAAATCCATTATAATAAGAATGTAAATACAAAAATTCCTCCAAAAATCAAATGCAGCAAAAATTTTCCAAGTAAAATAAGCTACACGTACAATGAAAAAAAATTTCTTAACTCATATAAGTCCACTTATGTCACCTACACTTATCTCATATTTTATTTTATAATCTATTTTATAATCATGTCATGTGTCATCTATTCCAACCATCAACCATCACAGCCATCAAATTCATATGTAAAAACATTGGTGGATATGAGTCCACGAACTCAATAACCAGTGAACTTATACTAGTATGTAAATATGAGCCAATTATAGAAGGCAGATACAAACAAATCTTAAGAAAGATGGTAGTGCTTTTATCCAAAGCATTTCATTATAATAGTAGTGTATGCAAAAGACCTTAGGCACAAGCATATTGAACAATATCATAAACCAAAATGGAGGCATGTTTACCCCCATGGTAAGGTTGTGCACGTTTACGATTAGCTAAGTATAACATAAATGTGATACATTTATCACCATTAGATAATCTTTTATTGGATGATTCTTTATTATCCAACGGTGATCAATAAATATGTCACATCTTACATAGTATAATAAAAATAAGATGATGATATAGTGTATAACATTACTCATATATAAATATATATATATATATACACCTACCAGCTAGCTAATTAAAACGACGTTGAACTTTTCGGAGAGGGGACTGAAGCTGACCAAAATGGGCCTTAAAATAAGTGTCAGGTGGGCCTCATCATGATCATTTTGGCTGGTTCGTACTTAACAAGAAAACGAAATCGGGTGAGGAAGATTAATTGGGCTAATCAACAATCTGGGACATGAGGAGAAAAATACCAAGGTTAGGGTTCTTACAGGAAAAGAATGTTGGATAAAAAAACTTGAATGAATGGAGCAATTTACATTTCCATCATCCACCGTCTAGTACTGAATTTTATGAAACCGTTACCCATGCATGGTCCAGTTTTTTTTATTTTTTTTTAATTTTATAAATTAGGTCTTGTTTAAAAAGTACTATTTTTCATCAACTTGTCTAATGCACATTCACCTACTATCATAATATCTCGTATTAGCCATTGAGATCAGTATATGTAAGAGAACTAACTGGCTATATGTTAAATGTATTTTACAATAAAAATAATTTTATAATTTAACATATCATATCAAGTATGTAAATTACCTTTGTGGTTAATGCGCGCATTTCAAAAAAATTTAATACAAACAGAGTCTGTAAGAATATATCTTATGAAAAGAATTAATTAAATTAACTTTGTTAATTGTGTAAGTATCTCTATCTGCTTATTATCTATAAATATATATATATATATATAGATGAAGAAGAACTAAAATACGATATTCATGGACCACAAAATAAATAATCTAAATAATAGGGCATCATGAGTTCTACGAACGTACGATCGACGACTTTCTTGGCTATTTGTAATTCTAACTTGCTTTGAAACCCCATCAATCGCCATCAACACCAGGCGCCATCCTCGTCATGAATAATATCCTTTCTTTTGACCATCGATCAAAATACAGATTATTGCAGGCCATGAGCTATGTATTAAATTTCTTTGGTTTCTCATTAAAATATCATTTTCAGTTGGATAAAATTCATATATGTACCTTTCACAGCATCAAATTAGCATGCTCATATATATCATGAGCATGTGTTGTTTGACTAGTGATGATCATCTATCTAACTAGATCCATCCATAGGACCTTCGGTTCCATGACACGTGTACAAGATCCATTGTTCATTATAATATAGTATTAGTACTACTACACACATGCACCTTTATTAATTCTTGTAGCTTTTCTTACCCTGAAAGAGAATATATATATATATCCTGGAATCATTATTCTAAGTTCTTCACCCAACCACGCCCTAATAATGCCCCCATCTTATACGCACAAAAAAGGTGGGATTTTGCCCATCTGAGTCAAGAAATTGTAGATATGTAGCAGCCAGGCCATTACATGAGTTGGTAGCAAATAATAATGTGGACCGTCAAAAAGATTATGAAGGGACCACTTGATAGTCGAATAATATTGGCCTTTCCTTCCCCATCATGTCATTGTTGAATCCATTAAAGTCTATTTGCATGGGTCCCGTTAACGTGAATATTTATAATTTTTTCAGTTTCGAATCATGAGCATTTTTCTGCCCAAAATACTTCATTAATTTGTTCATTTTAACTTTTCAGACCACACACACACACACACACATATAGCTAGCCTTGCATCAAGACGTGACCACCCCCTAAGTTTAAGCTCATAAACCATTGTTTAGAGTATTTGATTTTTGAGAGCAGGAGATTATCTTCTCACTGATTTTGGGAACATAATTTGCACGCACATTGATAGCCTACTTGTGGGCTATGTCGTATAGCTTGAATCCAATAGTCGTTGCAGCCAAAAGGATAGCGGAAGAAAGAGGTCTTTGTAGGAACCACAACAATAGAGAAAGCTAAAAGAATGTAATTGATGTTCAAGAAGTCTTTGTAGGACCCACAATAATAAAATCGACAGAATTTCGACATGACGTAGCCATCTATTGACCATGTTAGTGCTTGTTTATGGATGTTTTAGGGTGATCAGGAATTGGCCCCACGTACGAGCCCCTCCTATATTTAATCATATTAGAAACAACTTATAATTCATCTAACAAAAACCTTAAAACTACCATTAGATCATCAACCCCTATAACTAGAGCTAGCTAAGGAGAAGATGGAGCCGAGGATATTACGTGGGTGAGAAAATGGTGACAGCTGGTGCCGAGGTTGGGCGGCAATGGTTCAAACCCAAGAAAGGGATCGGTAGTCTAATTCCTCCAAAGAAAAGATCTGTAAAGAAGATGATGTGCACATGATCAAGACATTTCCCCACCAAGTTCATCCAATATCCGCTAACTCTGCTACTCATCACATGAGCACCATCACTTGATCACAAAAAGCAACCAATCCATAAGTGGGTTTTTCCCCGGCCTTGATCAGTCTATATTATGGCTCAAGATTATGTGATCTTTTACTTCATTCGATCGATCAGGCTATCTAGGGTTTCTGCTGTCCCGTTTAGCTTGTATCTGTCCTGTCTATAGTGGCAATGATCTTTTAATTGCCATTTTCTATCTATATTAATATTAGTGGGCGCAATCCTTGTGCAAGGATCTTTGTGGGGGGTATATGCACTGATACGTGCCAGAATATTCAATGTTTTCCATGTGTATCGTGCATTTGTTTACTATATATAAAGTGCACTTTGACAATAAAAGTTTGTCTTAATCTTTCTGTCACGTAGCTTTCTTTTTTGGGTAGTGACAAGTACAAAGCTGGGTTGCATTATTGTAGATTCTTTTCTGGGCTTCAACACCTTTGGTCAAAGGCAAATACTTAAAATATTACTCATGATCGGGTTCAGTGTACCAAATATTGGGCCCGCAAGTTCTTCCAACCTTGATGATTTTGTTTGACTCTTGATCAGAAGTGATATTATTGAACTAAGACTTACGACTGATTGGGAGCTGAGAAAAGTTCGTAACTGAAAAAAAAAATATATATATATATTGAACAGATTTACGTTAGGGTTAGTGATGAAACCTTATTGTTTAAGTTTTCAATTATTTTCCTACCTCTTTTCATGCAAAGACAACGAAATTTTAGACAAGCGACGATAAATATTATATATAGAAATTAAACAATGAGAGTTTTGGAAACCTAGTACTCCTCGGATCACCGGCCCACTTCATTAATTTTTTTATCACACCCAGAAATAAATGTTTCTAATTATTTTTTTGTCTATCTTCACGATAATGATAGGGTGAATTACAATATATCTATCAAATTGAGGCCGAAGGGACAACTTTGGTGGTTGTCATATTTCTTTTCTGGGCTTCAACACATAATTTGGTCATTTAGTTTCCTTAATTTGCCCATTTTTGTTTTACCTTAAGCCACAATAATTTATTTTCTGTATTTCCGTTTTCTTTAGGAAAGTAAATATGGTTTGGAATTGTACTGACAAATCTAATTCATGAGCTGAAAAATTCCATCCCAAAGCGAAAGAAGTGCAAGAAAAATATTTATAGAAGTCATCATCAAGAACTTCAGATACATCTAACCTAGACATGCTCAGCCCCCGGCCAGCTTACAATCAGAGCCAAGTAATAAATTATAAGTAAATGAGTATTTTTCAAGGGTTTTAAGTAAATTGGCTTGCATGCTTCAAATAGGGCCCGATCCTACCTAACTTTATAACCTACCATATGATCCACCAATCAACTAATTCGAGAGATTAATTAGAGAAAAGTGATTTTTTTATTCATTTATTGGCTAAGGAAAGATCATGTACTTAATTTTTTTCCTCTAATTTTTATACATGCATGAGATGATTAGATAGTTGGATGCCTCACATAAGGACAATTTTCAAATAGAGTAAAACTCATCCAAGCAAAAGACCAAGATCAGCTTGAAGATTCAAACTTTAGAGTTGAAATTTAGAATCTGAAAGTGGGTCCTTTAATTCATACCCTTATTTTGATTCACATTTATGGGTAGTTTCCAGGAAATTTCCATTTAGATTTTCCCAGGAAACTTCCAGTAAGCTTCCTGATAAACCCATAAAATATTATATAGATCATAAAACTAAACCTCAGCACCTAGATCATGTCGTTAGGACGCAACAATGCCATTAAATGATGATGATGATAATGATATATGGTAAAATATAATTATAAGTACATAATATGACATGATTGGATGATGAGTACTAATTAATAACTTTTTAAAATAATAAAAGGTCCTAATTTGTAACTTAATCCATTTTGATTGTTCAGTACTACTGCTGGCCAGTGGACATGATCATGTATCGACGTGTACACGCTTTGGTCTCAGTCAACTATTTCTCCAGTTTGTGTCCTAGGTGATGACTAATTATGAATAATTTTGTTCTCAACGATGTCTTGTTGGAATAAATTTTGTTTGATTGATTAGGTGCAAACATTCTGATGATGATCTCTTTGATTGATTCTGTGCAAACAGATCATCAGAATGTTTTTCAGTTTGTACAGAATCGATCAGACAAAGTTCCAACAATTGTGGGCTATAATTTGATCTTACTATAATTTTCAAAATAAATCGCTAACATCTTAATTAGGAATTTGGGCGCGCAAAAGAATTGTCCATTAATTATATCTTAACCTCATAGAATTATTACCTTTCATTTTTTGTGAAACTGAATTAGCTATAGGTAATTAAAAAAAAAGTATATCATAATTATAATATTTTATTCAACTTTCAATTTTTATCTCATCTCATCTTATCTCATATCATCTATATAATAATAAGATGAAAATTAGCTAGCTAGATAAAGAGTAACATTCAAACATGTTAATATATAACCGTGGTACAAAGTTTGTAATTTTGGTTGAATATTGATCAGAAGAGAACTAGTATTACATACATGGGTCATATGAATAATCAACAGGCGATTATACATCATGTACATCATCACTACATGTTTCACGTGCTCTAATGCCTCTCTAACCTCACTTCCTTGATCGTCTTCTACTCTTAATTAGCTCTTAATCATCATCTCACTATGACAAAATTAGACAGTTATTGTCACTTATTTTTTACAAAAATGACTATTTCCTGTTAAAATGAGTTTGTTTTAGTAAAAAAATAGTAATTTTCACAAGAAATAAGAGGTAATAACTGCCCAATTTTCTTGTAATGTCTTCGTCTTCTCCTAATAGATGCATAAATCACTTACTATGCATACATCGTAGAACTATTAACATCATGATGATATAATTTGATACATGATATAATTAATATTTTTTTTTTAATTCCCCTTCAATTGGTTGCTGAAAATGACATGCGTACATGATTTTTCGTTTCGAAGTATTAATACCCACGTAAAGGTCAGACTTGGAGTTTTGTAGTTGAAATGAGTCATGAAAGAGCAGAAAGCTGCATGCATGCCAAAGACTACCAGCTTGCAGTTGCAGGCTGACAAAGTGGACCGCCGATCGAGATATCATGCATGAAATTGAAACGCCCACGAAATAACCATCAACATACAGCGGACGAATGAGCCAACTACCAATGATCATAGCAGCTAGCCATTTCTTCTTTTGTTTATTCTCATCAAGTAGCCAATCATGAAGAAACCAAAAGTCATATATGTTGGTATCAGTCAGGTTGACGTGATATATATATATATATATATATATATATGGAAAGGAAAGTCGGCCTATAATCTTTCGGCTGAGACGTATAGGTATGGAGCGACTGCATGGACGTTATTGAAACCATTGAAAGTTGAAACAATATTCCTGCGTTGATAACAATTAAAACCATTAAACAAATAGAGTACGTACGATTTATAGATCATAAACTTTTGCTATTTACCAAGCTGGGACCTTATAATAAAAAGATTATTAATATTAATTTTTAATAGATATTAAAAAGATTTATAACTGCGTACGTACTTAAAAAAAATACAATTAATTAGCCTAAAATACATATTTTTTATTTTAATTAAACGTTGAAAAAATAATTATATTATCTAGCTACTAATCTAATTCCTATATCCTTTGGTTCCACCCGTGACCATGTTTTAGATCATGATTCGTAAATTATTTACGCCGACTTTGATTTCCATTACTTTGGTACCGGTCCATCCAATTAATTGGATTTTAGAGAGCTGCTGATTTTACTGAATATTATATATTGGCATGCATGTACGTATATATGTATGTATGTATGTATGTATGTATAACGTGTAAAGACAAGCAATAATTTTTATGTGGTTCATGTTTTGAATAAATCCAACTACTGTCTTCTCCATCGTATGTACGAGCTAGAGAACACCATTGTCGACTTTCAAAAAGTCTTTCTATGTCCAGCTCATCACATATAATTGATGATCCCATGATATTTAAGGCCTCTTGTATTATTAATTAATGGGTCATGATGTGCCGTTTTCTTCAACCAGACTTCAAAAGCTTGTTGGGATCGATAGAGAAGTTGGAGCTGAGCATAGGTGAGAAATTAATTATAATGGTGGGAGCTAAAGTTGGTCGGTCATAGTTCAAACCCAATTGGAAAGCTAGGGAGTTTAATTCCTCTAAAGAAAAATTAGATCAGTGATCAAGAAGATCATGACTTTGCCGAACTACCCAATTAAATCATGATCACTATATATCATATGATCACAAAAGAAAAAATAATTAGAAAAAAGGGGTTTTGTTTGTCTTCTTTCCCATTAGGACGTTGTATTCTATTACCTATATCATGTACGTAATGGCTACACTTTTAGCTG
The DNA here is from genome assembly GCA_011037825.1 of Carya cathayensis. NCBI lineage: Eukaryota > Viridiplantae > Streptophyta > Magnoliopsida > Fagales > Juglandaceae > Carya > Carya cathayensis. Next base: position 625,954 of record QGSO01000478.1, read on the forward strand.
TTGTCTACCTTTAAAAGCATTAACCCTCATGATTGAAGACTAGTTTTTGGGACAAAAACAAGAAAAAGTGTACTCATTTGTAGGGTAATTTTTTCCTTTCGTGTGGGGACAGATATAAGTTTTTGGATTTAGTATACGTACCGATCACAGATTTGATGGACTGCAAAGTTTCCGAGTGGCAGATCAGAGAGATCATATCTTGTTTTAGATTAATGATCGATTGTTGAGGCAAAAATGAGTTGATTGGCATATTCTTGTGAAAACCTGTGTAAAATAGTGTTGTAACAAGTGTTGAAGCGAAGAGGATTGAAATGTGATGATCAATGGTCAAAACAGGTGTCACCGCTCGACTCTCGCTCGACAGGGCACTCGAGCGAACTCAAGCAGATTGGACCGCTCGACTCTCGCTCGACACATGGCTCGAGTGAACTCAAGCAGATTGCACCGCTCGACTCTCGCTCGACACATGGCTCGAGCGAACTCAAGCAGATTGCACCGCTCGACACTCGCACGACACTTAGCTCGAGCGAACTCAAGCAGATTGGACCGCTCGACTCTCGCTCGACACTTGGCTCGAGCGAACTCAAGCAGATTGGACCGCTCGACTCTCGCTCGACACTTGGCTCGAGCGAACTTAGACAGATTTCGGCGCTCGACCTTCGCTTGACACTCCGCTCGAGCGAATGTTCCAGATGACTTAAAACCTAGGGTTTTAATGCGCCTCATTTGAGTGGTACTATAAATAGAACAGCTTTTCTGCTGTTCTAGGGTGGAGAATCAGAGCAAAAACCCTAAGGGCCTCCAAGAACATTTAGAGCAATCTCTCCCCCACTTGATTGATTCTCTCTTGGATAAACACATCTCCACCACACTACATTCAACATCAAACTTCAGTTGAGTCCATTGGAGTGGACAAGTTCGTTGGCCGGAAGAGTCCGGAGCTGCTGGTGATGCAGAGATCGAGAGGTTCTCGTGGGAAGCTATAGAAAGGTCGGAGTTCCGACACTACATGCGTGTAGAGATCGAGTGGGTCGCTCGTGGTGTTGCAAGCCAAGTTTAGCTACTACAAAGGTTTTGTGAGTGTCTCTAAATTGGTTGTAACAAACTAAATTTTCTATAGTGGATTTGAGGTGGTGTCTTACACCCGGAGTGGTTTTAGATTTTGAAGACGTTCTTCAAATGAGTTTCCACTCCGTGAACAAAATCTTGTGTTGATTATTTATGTTGTTTATTGCTTTGATTAATTGTTGTTTAACTATCTTTTTAAAAAGACCATAAAAATCGGATTACACCTATTCACCCCCCCCTCTAGGTGAAGTGTTGTGTAGAACCACTGCTTTTTCAGAGATATATAGAAATAAGTAAGAACTTTTAAAGTGGCATGCATGCTTATGGGACCGACCCTTAATTAACTCCAAAACCTAGCGTATCCATTCAACTAACTTGAGTAATTACGGACAAACGAAGTATTGACAATGACCTTAATCCTTCACACACACACACTCTCTCTCTCTCTCTCTCATAGGCACCTTTATTATTCCAGTTATGCTACATGCAACCAAGCAGCGAAACCGTGGGGGAATCGGGAAGGCCACGTCAGCCGAGTTAAAAAAAAAATGAAACAAGACAAAATTAGAAGGAAAAAAGAAATCTGAATCGAAGAGGAAAGAGGAAATAGTGCTGAGCTTCTTCTTCGTTTGCGACTTCCATAGCTGAAAAGAAACGTCCCTCCCTTGCTCTCCATCAATATCCCTGCCACCATTTTATGCCCCTATTTGTATTTATCTAAACTTTTTTCTAGTCCAGGAAAAGAAAACCCTCATCTCATACTTTTTTATGCTTTTTTCTAGTCCAGGAAAAGAAAACCTCAACTCCATCTATAGAGAGAGAGAGAGAGATCATGAGTAACTTAGAAGAGGAAAGACTAGCTCAGATGGTAGAGGAAAGACTAGCTCAGATGGAAAATCAGAATCATCATCACCCATTTTTTCTGCATCTCAAAGTGCCCTCCTCCTAATCATCATACCAAATATCTCACTTTATAGGTATGATTTTCCATAAACGAGATGCTTCTAATGTCCAGTTCTCGAGAAGGCGAAGCTAGTAATGGAGCACGGAACTAGATCTTGAGGAGATCAGAGAAGAAGAGAAAGTAATCAAGAGAGGAGAAGGAGAAGGTTGAGGCGACGTGGAGAATGAAACCAGACGAAGAAGGGGAAATGAAAGAATCATGGGAGAAGAGAAGGGGAACGGCGAAGTGTAGGGAAGGGAGCTGAAGGTGCGCAAAACTCACCGTTTCATTAAGCCACGTAGGACGCGATTACACACCGGTTTCTTCAGCCGGTTGCAATCAGCATTTTTCTTATTATTCACTATAAAAGGGCATATTGGTGCATACATATAACAAGCACAAGTGTTGAAAAATATATATAAATCGTGGAACTACAATCTTTTCTATTCTTTCCTGGTCTACAGTTCAAAGCAGCTTGAAGTTGAAAAGTAGAAGGCGGTGGGTCCTATATATTACCCTATGATCATCCTGCATGTCATTGGGTAGATCCCAGGAAATTAATATCAATGAAGCTTCTTCGATCCTGGAAATCTCCAGGAAGCATCCATTCCATGTATATAGCTAGCTAGCTAGCTAGCAAAGAAAAACTAAAATCAAGCTCGTAGATGTTCTCTTTCTATACTTTTTTTGTAATTTGTCCGCGGGGATCATGCAAGAATATGCTATATATGATGAGTGGACATGGGTCCCGTTAACGTGAATATTTATAATTTTTTTAGTTTCGAATGAGCATTTTGCTGCCCAAAATATTTCATTTATTTGTTCATTTTAACTTTTAAGGCCATATAAATATAAATATATATATATATATATAGCTAGCTTTGCATCAAGACGTGACCACCCCCTAAGTTTAAGCTCATAAACCATTGCTTAAGGTATTTGATTTTTGAGAGCAGGAGTCTCACTGCTTTTTAGAATATAATTTGCACATTGACAGCCTACATGTGGACTACGTCGTATAACTTGGATCCAATAGTCGTTGCAGCCAAAAAGATAGAAAGCTAGCTAGCCAGGCTAAGCTAAAAGAATGTAGTTGATCATGTTCAAGAAGTTAAAAAGATAGGGGAAGCTAGAGGTCTAATTTGTAGGACCCACAAAGATAGAGAGAAGAAAGCTAGCTAGCTAGAGCTAAGCTAAAAGAATGTCGTTTATCATCATGTTCAAGAAGTCTTTGTAGGACCCACAATTATAAAACCGACAGAGTTTCGACATGATCCGGCCACCTATTGATCACCATTAGTGCTTGTTTATGGATCATGTTTTAGGGCGATAAAGAATTGGTCCCACGTATGAGGCCCTCCTATTTAATCATATTATAAGAAAACAACTCATAATTCATCTTAAAAAAACCTTACAACTACCATTATACCAACCCCTAAATAGAGCTAGCTAAGGAGAAGACGTAGCCGAGGATACATGGGTGAGAAAATGGTGGGAGCTGGCGCCGAGGTTGGGCGGCAGAGGTTCAAACCCAAGAAAGGGATCAGTAGTGTAATTCCTCCAAAGAAAAGATCTGCAAAGAAGATGATGTTAGATTCCATGGTTAAATCAATTGCTACTGTTCTTCACAAAGCAAAGCACATGATCAAGACATTTCCCCATCAAGTTCAGCCAATATCTGCTAAGTCTGCTACCCACATGAGTAGCATCACTTGATCACAACAAGCAACCAATCCGTACGTGGGTTTTTTCCCCTTCTGGCTATATATATATATATATATATATATGGCCAAGATTATTTGATCTCTTACTTTATTCGATCAATTAGGCTAGGGTTTCTGCTGTTCCATTTAGCTTGTATCTGTCCTATCTATAATGACAGTGATCTTTTAATTGCCATTTCTATCTATATTAATATTAGTGGGCGCAATCCTTGTGCAAGGTTCAGCCATTATTGTGGGGTTCTTTGTGGTGGGTCTAAGCTCTGATACGTGCCAGAATATTCAATGTTTTCCATGTGTATCGTGCATTTGTTTACTACAAAGTGTGCTTTGATAGTAAAAGTTTGTCTTATTAATCTTTCTGTCATGTACCTTTCTGTTTTGGGTAGTAACAAATACAAAGCTAGGTTGCATTCTTCCCGAGTCTTTTCTGGGTTCCAACACCTTTGGTCAAAGGCAAATACTTAAATTACTGATGATAAGGTTTTGTAATGCAGAAAATAAAGAATTTAGACTTTACGACAGTTTGAGAGCTGAGAAAAGTACGTAACAGAAAAGAAAATGATATATATTGCAACAGATTTACGTTAGGGTTAGTGATTAAACCTTATATATTGTTCAAGTTTTCAATTACTTTCCTACCTCTTTTCATGCAAAGACAACGAAATTTTAGAAAAGCGACGATAATTATAGAAATTAAACAATTAGAGTTTTGGAAACCTAGTACTCTTTGGATCACGGCCCACTTCATTAATTCTTTAGTGGTGGTCATATTTCTTTTCTGGGCTATACAACGCATACATCTGGTCATATAGTTTCCTTTCCCCATTTTTGTTTTTCCTTATGCCATAATAATTTATTTTCGGTCGTTCCATTTTCTTCTTTAGGAAAGTAAATAACAACTGGCTTGGAATTAATTGTACTGGAAAATCTAATTCATGCACTGCAAAATTCCATCCCGAAGCGAATGAAGTGCCAGAAAATAATTATAGAAGTCATAATCAACAAGAACTTAGATACATCTTACCAAGACATGAGCCCCCGGCCAGCTCAGAATCAGAGCCAAGTAATAAATTAGATGAGCATTTTTCAAAGGTTTTAAATAAAGTGGCATGCATGCTTAAAATGGGGCCCGATCCTAACTAATTTATAACCTACGGCCATATGATCTATTCAAAAAAATCGAGAGATTAATTAGAGAAAAGTGATTTTTTTTATTCATTAATTGGATTTTAGAGAGCTGCAGATTTTACTTAATATTATATATTGGCATGCATGTATATATAACGTGTAAAGGCTAGCCATAGTTTTCATGTGGTCCATGTTTTGAATAAATCAAACTCATGTGATCTTCTCCATCGTACGTACGAGAGAACAATATCATTGTCGACTTTCAAAAAGTCTTTCTATGTATTATTAATTTATGGGTCATGTGCCGTTTTCTTCAATCAGATTTTGTTGGGATCGATATATAGAGAAGTTGGAGCTGAGCATAGGTGAGAAATTTATAATGGTGGGAGCTAAAGATGGTCGACGGTCATAGTTCAAACCCAATTAACCCAATTAGGAAGCTAGGGATTTTAAATTTTTAATTCCTCCAAAGAAAATTAGATCAATGATCAAGAAGATCATGCCTTCGCTGAACTACCCAAATGGTGACTATATTATATGAACATATGATAACAAAAGTTAAACTAATTAGAAAAAAGGGTTTTGTTTGCCTTCTTTCCCATCATTAGGACTTTGTATTCTATTACCTACATATATTAATGGCTATACTTTCAGCTGTTATATCTACCGTTGAAAGCATTAACCGGCCTCGTGATTCAAACTAGCTACTTTATGGGGGCAAAAACAAGAAAAAGAGTACTGGCTTGTGGGGGCAATTTTTTCCTTTCTTGTGGGACAGATATAACCAAAGTTTTTGGATTTAGTATACCCATCACAGATTTAATGGACTGCAAAGTTTCAGAGTGGCAGATCAGAGAGATCATGTCTTGTTTTAGATTAATGATCATCGAGATATAAAGAAATGAATAACTAAGAACTTTTAAAGTGGCATGCATGCATGATTACGGGACCGGCCCTTAATTAACTAACTTGAGTAATTACGGAGAAAAGAAGTACTGACAATGACCTTAATCCTTCCCACAAACACACACACACACTCTCTCTCTCTCTCTCTCTTCTTCATAGGCACCTAATTTATTCTTCACTTGAAAAGGGTATATTGGTGCATACATATAGCATACACATGAAGTGTTGAAACATATATATAAATCATGTACATAAGTCTTGACCATCCATGGTCTACAATTCAAAGCAGCTTGAAGTTGAAAAGTAGAAGGCAGTGGGTCCTATTATATACCCCATGATCATCTGGTTCTGGTTCAATTAAACCATTAATTCGGTAGATCCCAGGAAATATCCATGAAGCTTCTTCGATCCTGGAAATCTCCAGGAAGAATCCATTCCATGTATATAGCTAGCTTGCTAGCAAAGAAAAACTAAAATCAAGCTCCTAGATGTTCTTTTTCTTTCTTTTTTCATAATTTGTCCGGGATCATGCAAGAATGCTATATATAATGAGGGGTTTATAATCGATGGTCGTTAATTTGTAGAGTGCAATCGTTGACAAGTCAAAATAAATAACCTAACACTTATTTTTCTAATTTGTATATGGCAGCAGTAGTACTAGTACATGCATTCCGTTACATTCAGTGGAAGGTGGGAGGAAGAAGCACTTCCATTGATACTGATCTATTCTAAGGATCAGAGAATAAAAGCCAGTACTGGAATTAATATATAATATGCATGATGTCGACGCACGCATTCACTATTTGAAATGTTTTTATGATCATAACATTTTATGAAATTTTAAAGGGGGCGGGACATTCTTGGTATATAGTACTATCTAATTAGTATCCCGGCACGAAAGATGGAAAAGAAAAGGGGAAAACAAGATCTAGCTATTACCATGTGGTTTTTGAGGATGCTTCTCGGAGATTGCCAGGAACTAGAAACTAGCTAGCGTTATGCATGTATGGATCATACATACATATATATATATATATATATATATATGTATGTATGTATATGTATAATTGTCGGGATATCGGTTTGATTATTCCTTGTTAGCTAGCCCAGGCAAAAGATTGATCATTATTTTTTCCCAGGAAAAGAAACCCTTAAAAATTTTGACGTATGGCTTAATTCATAGCCCAGCTTTCTTTTGGCACTAAAAAAAAAAAATGAATTTTTGTAATCAATTTATTTATTGTAATGAAAAAATTATTTATAATTAATTTTAGTTATAAATAATGTTATAATAAATTGATCATTGGCATCGATAATCAGAAAAATTAGTTTCCCGCCAATGTTGCATGGGACGTAAACTTTTTGCCCGGAATGGAGTCTGGAATCCATAATATATATCCTACGTGCATCACGCGTTTCTAATCAAAACATGTTTCTTTCTTATTACTATCGTAACCCATAAAAGGCGCTAGGAGATGGGAGTATAACACGTGTCCTCACGTATAAGCTTGTCACCGAAGCTTGTACTCCAAGCCTACGTCCCGGACCTTCCCCATTGGCTCTTTCACCATTTATTTAAACCCCAACGTACAGAACGAATACCAGAACTTCGCACAAAAGTACAAAACATATCAGAAACAGAGGGGAGGGAGTGCCGTGCAGACAGGGAGAGGTAGTAGTACTGAAGCTGATCGTGAACAAAACTGGAAAAATGTTGCGCTACGAGGTGAAAGAGCCGGATCACAAGGTGGTGATGCCGAAACCAGATGAAGACCCCGTCGGACCGAAGACAGCGCCGGTGCCACCGTGGTTCAAGCCGAAAGGGGGAAGCGTTTTCCCAGCAAAAAGAAGGTCGGTGAAGCGCATGATGCTCGATTCCTTCATTCAATTCCTCGCCCGTAATTTCCGTCGTCCCGGCCATCCCTCTTCCTATGCGGCCTCCCAATCCAAGAATTTCCGACCACCCAAATCTGCAAATGTAAAGCAGAGTAAGATCATACACCCGTCCTCACCATAGCATGCCCGTAATCCCAAGCTGTGTGATTCTCTGCATATTCCGAATAAAGGTAATCTGTGGGTATCTTTCTTTTTCTTTTTTTTCTTTTTTTTTCCCCTTCAGTAGTACTCGTTCAAGGTTTAGTACTTTCCACCTTGTTGAGCTTCTCTGGGATTCGCACGGTTAGTTTTGTTTACGGGGTACTTTTACAGATTCCCAGTTGCATATTTAAGCAATTTTTTTATTTTATTTTCTTTAATTTTCATAATCTATTCGCCCAGCTTTGTGATCCTCTGCATATTCTGAGATGACAGATATGAGGGCTTTTTCATCTTGTTTCGGCTTTTGGCTTTTACAGTAAGCATTAATGCATGGTGTAGTACCTTCTTCTTCGCCTTTTGCGTTTCGCCGGTGATTCCCATGGTAAAATAAGTTGGCGGTGACACCCAAAGTTGGGAACTTTTGCAGATTTCCACAGTTGTTTGTGTATGTTTTGGTTCCAAAATGCATTACTATTAAAGGACTCAAATCAATTCCAACCCCACTTTGAGAAATGTTAATTCTAATCAGCTTTTATGTTCTTGCGCCTTTGTGTCAACAATCACATGAAGGGACCCGCGTTTATGTCTATACCTGACACGGTCTCAAAATTCTTGAGCACACGGTCACCACTTGATCTCACACTCAAAGAGGGAAGAAAAGCAGTCAAATTTCACATTGCCAACAAAAACAAATAAAGAGGAAAAAGAGGAAAAGAGTGTCAGATAATGGAATCCATCAACTGGTTATCATTCTTTTAAAGGAAATTAACATAAAATGAATCTTTTAGCTTAGGTTGTCTTTGGTTGTTCAACCTATTTCAATTTATTTTAAATTAATTATTAATAGAATTTGTCATTTTTTTATAAAAATATTAAATTCATCTAATCTACTTCATGAATTTTAATTTAAAAAATTTAAACTCATCTCAATCTAAAAAATTAAATTTATTTCAATAAAATTTAAAAAAATTACTATTCACAATCCAACTTTAACTTATTTCACTATTCAAGAATAGTTTAAATGAACAAATATATGTGTATATACATATAACTGGCAGCACAGATGGGTTATCAATAGTAAAATATTATATACAGAAAAAAAAAATTATAATACTCCTACCTCGTACGTCTTGATCAGTTATGACTTTTTTATTTTTTTTGTTTTTTTTATAAGATGGGCCAGTTATGACTTGTGTTCTCATGACTAGATCATGTACGAGAATACAGTATCATACATATATATATATATATATATATATATATATATATATATATATATGTATATATTACACGTCAAACATAGTGAATATAAAATAAATTTTATAATATTTATTATTGTCTGTACATGTTTTTTATAAAATATTAAATGTTTAAATAAATTTTATATGGCTAATTCAGAGATGAAGTCAAGCTGAGCCGGGGGGGACCGACCTTGCTTTGAACAAAATACTCTAATTAATTGGGTGGCAGGCCATAGTGGCCAAGTTGCTTCATTCAAACAATATTGTCCACAATTTTTTAGGTGGGACCATTTTTTATATATCATTAAATTAGCATTGGTTGTTAAAACGTTTTATTTCAAGCACTGCACTTTTCAGGTTGTTTCTATTCTATTTTATTTCAAGCAAATTAAAAATTAATATTTCACATGCGCTTTCGTTTCATAAATAATTTCTTGCTAGAGTTAATATTTCCAAGTTTTTATAGCTGATGAGTTGATACATTATTTAAAGCATAAAAGAAGGAAAAATAAGGATATATATCTTTAAAGTTAGATATAAGTAAGGTTATGACCGCTATAAAATAATGAAAGTGATGGGTTTTCAGCATGATTTTGTTTAGTTGGTGATGCTTTGTGTGAAAATTGTTTCCTTTTTAGTTTTAGTTAATGAAGAACCAAAAAGCCTAATTATTCCTAGTAGGGGATTAAGATAAGGGGACCATTCGTCCCCTTATCTTTTTCAGTTGTGTACTGAGCGACTAATAGCATTATTGAAAGCAGCTAGGATTAGAAGAGAAATTTTAGGGATAATAATTTGCATATGATAGTTTCATTTTTTGCAAGGCTGAGGTAGAAGAAAATAAGAGTTCAAGCTATTTTAGACATTTTTGAAAATGTCTCAAGTCAAAAAATCAATCATAAAAGACTTCAATGATTTTCAGTGGAAATGTGGGAAGGGATGTTAAAGAAGAAATTTGTTTGTTGTGGGGAAGTAGTGATGTCCAACAATATGAAAAGTATCTTGATCTGCTTCCAATAGTTGATAGGAATAAATCTAGTACTTTTCAATCTATTAAACAAAGGGTATGGCAAAAACTTCAAAGTTAGAAGGAAAAACTGTTATCTCAAGAAGGTAAGAAGATCTTATTAAAAGCTGATATTTTATCAATCCCAACTTACACTATGAGTTGTTTTCTTTTGTCTGCCCAGTTTTGCTCAGAATTGGAGGCGATAATGTCCAAATTTTGGTGGGATAAAAAATCATCCAAATTAGTTGGGATAACTTATCTCAACCTAAAAAAGTTAAACCCATTTCAATAAAATTCATAAAATATTACCATTTATAATTTAAATCAACTCATCTCAATATTAAAACGTACACTACAACAGAAGTAGCCTTTCCAAACAAATTTTTTTTGTCCCAAAAGATAGTGATTTCATCCCAAAATATATTTTGTAAAAAAATTGTCCCAAAATCGTTCCAACAACAATGTCCCAAAAGATATTTTGGGATAAAAATCACAATTTCGTCCCAAAATATATCTTTTGGGACAAATTTGAAGGTTTGAACGGGGAATTTTTTTTATCATGATTGAAGTTCTTCCCATAATATTCACTACAATATTTTGTGGCTTTTGCCACAAATTCTTTTTCTGCGACTAGCTGTTGTGGGAAAAAATGGCTTTTTAACACCAAAATGTTTGGAGAGATTAAATATTGGCATTTTCCCATGAAATTGTCCTGGTCGATAATGTTTGATGGCAAAAGATTTTTCTCTACCAAGTCTATAATTTTTGTGATCAACTTGTTTCTTGGATAATAAATATGGGCAACATATGGACTTTTAGTGGAAAACAATTTATTGTGACGAGTTAAATTGACGTTTTACCATATATTAAAGTCGTCGCAAAAAACTTGACAATTTGTACCTTCATAATCATGGCTTATTATTTTTGCCCACTACTAAATAAGTAATTCCCATAAATATTACTAGCCATAAAAATCTCTACATATTTTTAAATAGAAGAATATTATACATTAGCTTAATGTATACCCCACACTTGATGTCAATTATCTTTCTTCTATTTTTTTTAGAGATTTTTTGAAGTCATTGCAAAAATATTAATTCGTTTGTTTTAAATTTATCAGATTTCTCACTGGATCTATTTTATGAATTTTTTAGTTGTAAAAATTATTTTGATGTGCTTTTTTATTATTAATTATTATTTTGTAATTAATAGATTTTATTATTTTATTTTACTAAATCACTCCATTTAAATTATATTATTTAAATTTAATATTGTAAAATCTTTTTCGTTAAGTTTATTTTAAACATACATATTAAAAAGACTACATTTTATTTATTTCCCTTCAAATTTTTTTCCCACCTTTTCTTTTTTCCCTTTTTCTTTCTTCTTTCTGTTTCCTTTTCTCCTCCTTATTTCTCCCCCAACCCGTGCGACCCAGCCAGCCAATCTGCCATCCTCCACCCAGCCACGCTGCCGCCGCCTTCAGGCAACACCGCCTAGCCCACCAGCTCTCCCACACTCCGGCGACCTCCCCCACCCCAACCTCCCTTCCCCACGCTCTCTCTCTCCTCCCCGTTGGCCGTGCGAAACCCATTCGGGTTGTGGGTTGTTGCGCCGCCGTGCGCCACCCATTTCTGTCGCCGTTGCTCCCATTCTCTTCCCCATTAGCTGGCGACCTCACCCCTATATTTTCAACCCCTATCGTGCCGCCAAACTCCTCCACATACGGCTGCAAGTCGAGGCCCAAAATCTTACCCGCGCTGCCGTCGCACCACCATTGGCCATCATCTTCTCACCATGGCACTACTGGTCCTCTAGCAACCCAAACCACCCTTCCCCAGCCCCGATCCGCCACCTTTGAAGCCCCACCCTTCACCCCCTGTAAGTCCTCACCTTTGAAGCTGTATGTAGGTAATTATTTCACCTGCACATACACATTTTCCTAATTATTTATTTTTATCTTTTCAGGCTAAGCAGATGGAATCACACAAAAAACTTTTCTGATTTTGGTGATGATGAAACTGAAGGAAGTGATACTAAGCATATGGAAGCCATGACAATATCTGGTCAACAGCGCAGGGGTTCCTCACAGCTAAAGTCCAAAGCATCTTCATTACGGTCAGTGTTGCACATTTGAGTCTGCTTATTCTGGTTGTCAATGTTAGATCACCCATTACAGAATCATACCATTTTAGGTGACATTGGACAAAAACATTTTGGGAAGTTTTTTATGAATAGTGAAGAAATGATGTTGAGATAATGTTTTTGTGGGTTTTTGTGAAAAAAGAGCTGGTCAAGGTGGCAACAAAGCCAACTATGGGCGGGGGGCCTCTCAAATCGGCCACCCACGGGGTTCATGTGGTGGCCATTGTAATCAGAGTTTTTTAATTGATGTTGTTATTTATAATGTTATTCTTAATTGAATAAGTGGAAATATGTTAAGATGAGTGAAAACAAAAATTGAGTGAGACATTTTTTAATTTTGTATGTTTGAGAAGGAAATTGGGAAAAAAAAGAATCAAAAATTAAACTGTAGAGTGAAAATAACTTTGGTTTTAGCTCAAATGAGATTGAAGGAGAAATGACTTATTGGAGTTTATGACAACAAAAAGACATGAAGATGAAAATTACAGAACATATAAGACATCCAATGGAATAAGAAATAGAATCAAATAGACATCAACCATTTAATTTTATTGTACCTCAATAAAAGCTGCCAGTTTAGGCCTTCCTGCTGTGATGTCATAGTTCTTGACATCTAATAAGAAGTGTTGAAATCGTTCAAGAAATGGAGCATAGGTTATATCCACCTGAAGATTACAAAATAAGATTTTAACTGAGTTCCCTTACCATAATATGCAATAGGACGTTTTTCTACATTGGGAAACTCTGATAGCTTTATGTGTAGAAAGCCCTACAACTTGCCAGTATTAGAGAAACAGAAACATTGCAGATCATCTACCATCCATCTCTTCACAAAAGCAAGACTGAAAACTAATAAACAATAGAAAGTGGATATAATTGCGATCACACCAATATTTTCACTTACCAGGCTGAACTGATGACCAAGGAAAAAGGGGTCATCTTCAAACTTGGAAAGTGCCGTTTTGACAAAAGGGGCCATCCAAATTGTTCACCATTATAGTGTTATGTGTGTTATTTATAGATGACATAAGCTGCAGATATTCAACTCACATACTTTATTCTCGTCTCCTTTAAATGATGAAAACACAGCTGAGTTGAACGAGTCAGACGAGGACATCAACTCTTCTGCAAACTCTTTCTTAGCAGGATCCTACAGTTCAAAATATAGTGTGTCTTTACAAGATGTGGTGCTGATAAACAAGCGCTAGAGAATTTTCATTTCTTACGAGAGGGAAAAGTGAAGGCCCTTCAAAGTGACTGTCTATATATTTGATCAGATTAATTTTCATTTCTTACGAGAGGGAAAAGTGAAGGCCCTTCAAAGTGACTGTCTATATATTTGACTGTCTATATATTTGATCAGTTTCTTCTTTAGCTGTACGGTTTGTCTTACTACGGATCTTGTACATTGTTTAATTCTGTATTTTTTATCGGCACTGTTTAGTTCTTTATTAGTTTTAACATTAACAATGCATCACATATACTGGCCCAGTATCATCTGGAGGAAGCACATTGGCATTTCCATTAATGGAATCATTCTATTGTTACACAGTGGCATTATAAGTGTCAATTTTGATCTCTAATGTTGGAATATATTTGTTTAAGCCTATATTAGACTATTTGTTATGAATATTTTGGGCTAAATCTCTCTTATTTTTTTGCAATTTTTTTTCTAAAATATCTTAGTTTTTGCCATGAATGTAACTAGTGGCAAATATATTTTACCACTATATTCTTGGTAGCTATTACGTATTTGCCACCAATATGTAGACTTTCATGAAAAATGAATATTAGCAATCATACAAGATGGTGGGAAAAAGATGAAGTTTGACAACTATAATTCATTTTGTCACCACGAAGTCTATTACAATACATGTTTTTGGCACAACAAAATGCATCACAAAAAATTTGTTGCCACGATATTTTCCACAAATATTATTGTGAGAATTGTATTATTTCCAACTAAAGAGATTAGTGGGTAAATAAATTTAAAGGACCACAATGACTTAAATCCAAATAGTTTTTGCCATGGGCCAAATTATTTTTTATCACAAATTAAATTTGTGGCAAAAATGCATCTTTTTCCATGAAAAAAAATTTTGGTAGAAAAAATAGTATTCTCCACTTATTATATCTCATGAACGACCCACGAATAATTTTGGTGGAAAAAATTTTTTAGTCACTTAATCCTAGCTTTTTCCGACCATTCTCCTCTGTGGCATAAGCCCCAAAATGTTGTAGTGATTGTTCGAACGGTTAAAATTTTCCGTTCAAACTCCTAATTAGTTCAAATGATTCATTCATGAGTGTTCGAACGATTTCGAAACACGTTCGAAAAAAATACATGAGAAAACGTTCGAAAGGAAAAATATAATTTGCCATTCAAACGGTACATAGATATATCAAACAGTAACAAGTTATGTTCAAATGATACGAAAATAAATTTGATTATATTATACCGTGTGAATTTTTAGATGATTTAATAATTGGCATTCGAACGTTTTGTGGTCGTTCGAACGGTGGATATTTTATTTAAAACTAATAATAAAAAACCAAATAGACATTCATAATATTTGAAAAAATACATTACAAATTGTTCAATACTCACAAAAGTTTTATAATAAGTATAAAGTAAATAAATAAAACAGTACTAGCATTCTTCATACAGAAATATATTCTAAAATCTGTACATATAATGTAAATCAGTTGCTTGGAGGCCTATACTGTTGCATAATCTAATGCATTTGGAGTTGCATTTCTACCCTGAATTCTTTTTTTTTGTTCTTCATATTGTTTGATGCGCATCTTCATGTCTCATTGTTTCGCCAATTGAGCCTCTAACTCATACTGTCTTGCAGTTAATTATTTGATCTTGGAATTCATATTGTCTAACACTATAGAGGTCGTAGAGGCAAACCCAGACGAAGAGGAAGAGGGAGAAGGCTTTACACAGCAACCCAAACCCCTCAAATATCCTGAATGTTGACCCAGAACTTATGTAAAAATATCAACATCACTTGTTGAGGAATTTTGATCTGACATAGATTCAACACATAGGGCAACCATTTTATCATACACATAAGATAAAGAATTAATATCGTTATAAAAATTCTAATATATTTAATTAAAATAGATTACAATAGTTACATAATTTTCACAGGCATCAGGATGAGTCCTCTCTCCATTACTATCAATGTGATGCAACATATAATTTTGTTAGATCATAATTGGCATCTGACTCTTGCTACGATAAATATCTGTTAAGATATAAAGTCATTAGCATTCATCCAAATAATTAACTATATACAATAAAAAAATATCAATAACAATTTCTTAGAGAGGCGATGGAAAGATCTTGAACTGCATGATGATTAATCTTCAATTTTGATCTATTTGTTTTGTTTATAGAACTTCATTCCTGCACAAAAATTGAAAATATTACGTAGCGAAATGACAAATAGGAAAAGTAAAAGAATTAATTTAATTATACCTTATATGATGGATCCTCAAATACGTAATAAAGTTTTTCCCACTATAAAGGTCAGACATCCTTTTGAGGATGTTGGCGTGCATCTTTCTTGTTCTTCTTGAACTTATTATAATGCTTATGACGCATTGCCATATATATGCAAAATGCGTTACTCATAAGCTTATCCACAGTCTTACGCTCCTCTCTCTAATCAAAATTTAACTTGAAATCATCCTTGAAAAAAATATACACAAACATATTATCATTTATAATATTCTTTTTTTATATAGGATATCATTTATAATATTCTAAATTTAAGTAAAATATAGAAATTTATTAATATAAATTAATTTTTTAAACATTATCAAATAACGCTACTTGATAAGCGCTTTAACATTTTGGGGACTTTCTTCCATGAACTTGTTGTCAAAGGAGTATAAGTTAGTGTAAGAGCACACACATGCGATGCAAGTCAAGCTGCTGATTGTCCTTTGCCTCCAGTATGTTCGTCAGGAATGTTAACCTTAATCTTACTTACCTTACAATATTTTTCCAATGTCACGCCTCTAGTAGTGCCTTGACCTTGACGAAATTGTATTGTGAACTCAATAAAATATAACATTATAATCACAATATAATATGTCTATTATATGACATTAATTGATAACTTTTATGACTATTAGATTTTTATTTTGTTCTGTAGAGTCAATCTATAGTAGTGAGTCTAAAGGAAAGATAGGAACATGTGAAGATGGGATGCGAACTTCCTTCCTCTTCGGCTGCATAATTTCAAAACACTAATACATTCATTAAGTAAAAAATTTTTCATCAAGTGAAATGTGAATACATAATTGGTCAATCATAATCTGTATCAGTTTCATTTGACAATTCGCTCTCATCATCTATAAATATTTTATATGACTCAACATTTTTCTCAATTTTCGCATCAACAATTTCAGATTCAATATCTTTTCTATGTAATGTAGTAATCTCATACTAGCTCAAATCCACAAACAAATTAAGGACGAGTTAACTCTCTTTATATGCTTCTTAAATAGATGGATCATCTTCTTCTTTATCTTTTCCTTCTGCTTGAGGGATAACATCATATATATTTCTTAAAGAATATTTTTGCACTACTCGTCATTGATTTTTTAACTCCAGGTCATTTAAGTAGAATTCTCAAGATGTTTGAAAAATCAAAATAAAAGGATCGTCTTAATACAATTTTTTTGATGTATTAATATTAAAAAAATATTCATCATCATGGACTTCAGTTCAAGAATTGTTTAAATCTCACCAAGCTTTCATAAATATTTCATTCCAATTATATCGACAAAAACCCTCTAAAAATCAATATTTTCTCCATCATAACTTCCTTCAAATAGGACATCACTATTTTGTATTTTTCTATAACAATCTCGGTCCATTGTGTGATACGTACTTCCCGGAGAAATGCATGCAAAATATTTCACAGCGCGTCTTGATGGGCCCCACGCCAACGCATACAATTCATCCAATATATCGTTTGGATTATTCGTATGCATTTGTACAACTTACATACTGAGTAAAGTATATATTACATCAATAATAAACAATCAATATCTTTTTATTGGTTATTGAGTAAAGCATATATAATGTCATTACCTGTTGTTCAAACCATTTTTGGAACTCCTCTTTATGTTTCTGGTTTATATCATTTACTTCCAATTCTTTGAGCGTGTTAATATGATCACTGAAATTGATTATTACCACAAATCTTTTATATTTTTAGAATTTTTTTAAAAGTAAAACACAATATTAGTTAACAAAAAATTACAACTTACTTCAAGTGACTCTATCTTATGGCAATTATTCAGTACATACCATCGAGCTTTCACAAACTTTCTTATACACAAATCATAATCACGTGTTGCACCAAGTGGATGTACTTGCTGGGAAAAACATTGAAAATTCATTTCGTTGTCTTGCTTGGTTAACGTCAAAGTTTCTTTCCTATCGATCAAACTTAATGTCAACTCCGTGGAAATATTTGGAACAGAAGGTATGCCACTCATCGTCAATATATGCTTCTGCAATTGATCCTTATGGTTGAGTCTTGTTACCCACTATGCGTTTCAACTTCTTAAGAAATCGTTCAATCGGATACATCCATCTATACTGAACTGATCCTACAAGTCAAGCCTCACATGGCAAATGAACTGTAAACCATGACGTCAAAGAATGATGGTGGGTAAATATTTTCTAACTTACACAATATTATAAGAATTTCTCATTCCATACGATCCAAAGTTTTTACAATCATCAACGCCTACCATATAAGTCTTTAAAAAATGCACCCAACTTAGTCAAAGACATGCACACGTCTCTCGTCAATTATCCACAGATATCAACAGGCAAGATACGTTATAAAAGGATATGACAATTATTACTTTTTAATCCAGTTATTTTCCAATCATTTGTTCACACACAACTTGTTAGATTTGATACATAATCGTCCGATAATTTAATCTTCATTAACCACTCACAAAATGTGGTCATTTCATGTCTTGACAATGTATACCACCCAATCGGCATATAGACAAATAAACTATTTTGTTGTAAGTGTATTTCCGATCTTATTCCCAACCACTTCAGGTCCTTCCTGAAGTTTAATATATCCTTCATTTTTTCTTCAATTGACATCAATGTTCCCAATACGAATTCTAGATATTTTTTTTAATATGCATAACATCGAGACTATACAACAATTTTAACTTTGACCAATACGGGAGTTCAAAAAAATACTATTATTTGTCTAATTCAACTCATTCGTAGTTTCTTTTCTCTCTTGTTGTTTTTTACCAAATTCATTACAACCGATATCTATAAATTGTGCAAGTACATGTTTTCTAGACAAATATGGTGTAGGTTGGCCCCATTCAATAGTGCCATCAAACATTCTAAAATTTCCACGTCATCTATGGTTACAAGTAAAAATCGATAATGACCCATGAAACATAAGTTTCTCTCATACGTAAGCCATTCAGATTTTGTATGTTTGTTATAAGTTGGACATGTCATTTTCCCCTCAGTACTCCAATCTGACAATTTTACATAAGCGAAAAAATCATTTATTATTCATAACATGGCAGCATGCATCTTGAACAACTTGTCTGTTGATGAATCAAATGTGACAACTCATTCTCCCAAAAATGTTTCAATTTAGCAATCAATAGCTGTAAGTGTATGTCTATATCATTTTTCAGTGATCTCGAACCTGTAATGAACAAACTCATCAGGAAATATGGATCTTTCATACACTTTCATAGTAGTAGATTATACAGCATAAATACAACTGGCCAAGTACTATGACTAGTACTCATATTCTCAAACAGATTAAATCTATTTGCTGCCAACCCAAGTCGCACATTACGCAATTCTTTAGTAAATCATGGGTATTCCTGATCAAATTCCTTCCAGACCTAGGAGTCAGTAGGATGTGACAAAATATCTTCGTTCCTTACTCTAGATGATGAGTGTCATGTCATGTTTATAGCCGTTGTGCATGACATAAATAACCATTGTTATCTAGTTATCAATAAAAATTGACGTATAACCTTTTGCGACACATTTTGCTTCTCAGATGTTCATTTTGATTCGTGGCATATGGGACACTCGTTTAATTGCTTATTCTCTCACCAAAAAATATGCGGTCATTCTTACATGCATGTGTTACGTTTTAATCAAACCTAAGTCCTCACTTTAACTTTTTTGCTTCATAGAAGTTATGAGGTAAAATATATATATATACTGTCTTATGGCAATGCCTCTTTAAACATCTCGAGTAACATATTGACAGCTTTAATAAATAATCGGCATATTTATTTAATGTGAAGCAATCTTATGGTCAATGACAACTTACTGTGTCTTCTGCATCCTGAGTACTCACGCTGCGAATTATTCCATAAGCATGCGAAAGTGTTATAGCTCGCATCATTTAAACTTGATTTGTTCGTGTCACCTTCATCCATAAACATACTCACACCAATGTCAACCAATAATTGTTCCATATTCTCATCGTATTCATCTCCAACAACCTATGGTTGTACATCTTCATCAATGTCTCCATTTTCACGTGGAGCCTCGAATGACGTTGGTTATGGTTTATCGTGTAAGATCTAATCAGTATAACCATTGTCAATACATTTGACAAACATATGCTCTCTCACCAAGTCCATCTTATGAGAACGCAAATTCATGCATTCTCGACATGCGTATATAATATGCTCATCACTATCACATGTATCCAATGCATACTCTAAGAATTTCTTAACACCTTCAGCATATACATTGTAATTCTAACCCAAGCGATCGCTAACTCGTATCCAACTCTTATCAATGCTGACTATCCTATTACAAATAGTCACGTATGCATCAACAAACAAGCATGTATCATGTATCATGTATTATGTATGGAGTATGCCACCTTTTATTGGGTAGTTGGTCCTACTCCGTTTAGGATTTTAAGATCATAGTTGCTAATCTATGAACTATTATCTATTACGTCCAACAAAATTTCAACAGCATCTCCCTATAGCTCTTAAAATATGCTTGTTTGGTTGTGTAATATCTCATTTTTACATGTAATTTTATTAAAAAATTATTTGATTGATTTAAATAAATTTGGTTCTCTTGTTTTAAATTTATTAGATTTTAGTTGGATTTTAATTGATAGTAGCATCTTGGGTATAGCTAACGATGTGAATCATTCCATAAGCATGCGAAAGTGTTATAGCCCACATCATTTGAACTTGATGTGTTCATGTCACATTCATCCATAAACATTCCCACACCGATGTCACCCAATATTTGTTCCATATCCTCATCGTATTCATCTTCAACAATTTATGGTTGTACATTTTCATCAATGTCTCCATCTTCATGTGGAATCTCGAATGACATTAGATATGGTTTACCATGTAAGACCCAATCAGTATAACCTTTGTCAATACATTTGAAAAACATATGCGTTCTCATAAGATGGACTTGGTGAGAGAGCATATGTTTGTCAATACAAATGTATTGACAAGAGTTATACTGATTGAGTCTTATACAGTAAACCATATCTAACTTCAATTAAAGCTCCATGTGAAGATGGACACATTGATGAAGATGTACAACCATAGGTTGTTGGAGATGAATACGATGAGAATATTGAATAAATATTGGGTGACATCGGTGCGGAAATGTTTATGGATGAAAGTGACACGAACACATCAAGTTCAAATGATGCGGGCTATAACACTTTCGCACGCTTAGGGAATGATTCACGGTGACAGCATCTCCCCACACGAGCACGACAACAAAAAGGGATTTTTGTCATTTAAATTTAGTGATCAAAAAGATTATTTCTGATGAAAGCATTTAGTAAGCCTATTAAAATGACGAGATTTGGGTTTATATAAGATGAGGAACAAATGCTTATATAGCTAGGGCAGTACCACAGATGTTGGGTTATTAATAGTAAAATATTATATATCGAAAAAAAATATATTATAGTACTCCTACGTCGTACGTCTTGATTAGTTATGTTCTCACGACTAGATCATGAACGAGTTTCAACAATTAGCCAGCTACTTTTGTGGTACATCAAAAATCAAATCGATGGGTCATGTCTTATCAATTCTTTACATATAAATTTGTTGGATATAATATTGTTGGCCCCAGCCATGAGAATACATATACATTGAGTAGTACGTACGATACCCTATATATATATATATATATGACCACACCGTTAATTTGGAACTTCGCAGAAATCCAGATTAGGTAAGTGAGACAAATGAACTATTTATCAGCTGAATGCAAGCTTATTGATAAAAGCTCATCCCTCTTTGTCACAGGCCATATTTGATCGATCTCATGTGTGTGAGAACTGGCCGGAAGCTTCTATGAAACTCTAACTTACGAATATTTTGGATAGAAGACTAGGTCTTCCTGATCTCTCCTAGCCTATATATCCATTATTGTTACGAAATTTATTATCATGTATATTGTCTAAGAGAATATTTCAGATTTAATTTGTATTTATTAAGATAGGTCGGAAAAAACATACAACTTGGCTAGGATCGAGTTATGACGACCGATCGATGTCCCACCACCTAAATGAAGTAGAGATAAAACATGACTCGTACGTGCTTGGCCTGCCATGTTTCATTTAGCAAAGACAGGCTTAATCGTGTGTTTTTAATTCCTATTAAATTAATGAAGTTTAAGCGGATGATCAATATATATGTAGTCGGATCTCAGTCGTACGTACTACGTAGGGATACCGTTACCAAGAAGAAAAACAAGAAAAAAGAATAATTTACATGTAGTTTCTAGCTGCATGTGTCGACACTGCATGGCCATCGAAAATGATTGGGGTCTTAATTAATCTTTCTACTGTATATTAATTAGATATTATGTCATTAATTTGTCTAAAATTTATCACAAACTAACTTAATTTAATCATGTGGTACGTACTAAATTGTTAAATATATCTAAAGTATTATATAAAATTACGTTATTTCATAAATTTATTTTTATGAAACCTTTATAACACTTCTTTTTCTCTTAAGCCATGATTTATATGTATACTTTCTGTAATCCTTTTTTTTTTTTTTTTTTGTGCCCATTTTCTTGCCCAAGAAACGTACATGCAGTATCTTTACATAGCTAGAAACATGTTTCTAGCTAGATACAGGCATGCTGCCCTTAGTAAGTAAGTACAACGTACGTTGTTAATGAAGAATATTGAGTACCATAATAAATTGTGATGGTGGGGTATATGATCTCGGTGCTATTATAGTGGAACCCATTATAATTTAAAAATAATTAAAAACTAATCCTTTTTTTAGCGTAGTTGATCATGTTGAAAGCTTCCATATTTCCGTATCAAAGGTATGCTACGCGTGTAAAAAATAAAGCTTCTAAATAGATTTTCTCATATGATGTATATTTATTATTTAATTTACCCATTTATGAATAGATCCAATATTAATTGATAGCTCAAAAAACAAAAAAAAGATACAATAATTGGTAAGAAATTAAGGAATATGGTTATAAAGCAGAACATAACATACCATTAAAATGCCAATTTTATGCCACACATGACGACATAGGATTTTCCTGTGCTAAACCCCGAGAAACAACTACAAATTAACACTAAAATCAAAGTAGCACTCTTGTCTAAGGACTATAAACTATATATAACCCATAATCTGCCACCACAAGAAAAATGACAAAAAAGAACGAAGATAAAGGAGAGAACTAGTACAAGCTAGCTAGCTATATCGGTGGCTTTGAACCCTTTACACAGACACAAGGACAGGCGCGCAATATACGGCATGATCATGCATTGCCATGCATTCTAGGATGGGTACGTATGGAAATATGTTTTAATGCAGCTTCCTGCGGCCATTCGCTGAATTATTTGGTGGAACAGTCTTTGAGCTGATGGTAGGGTTTGTAAACGAAGAGGAAGCAATACCACGAGAACATGACAAAAGAGGGGAAATAGATTGGACAATCGATTCATACATCAGCGTTTTCACCAGCCTCCTCTTTGCTGGAATTACACTTCCTGTCTTTGGTTGGAACCGATATTGTTGTGTCACTGTCTTGTCCCTGACTGCTTTTCCTTATCATCACCTGAGTTCACCCTCTCCAACATCTCTGGCGCCATTGCTTTCGCCCTCATTTCCTCACTTTGGTTAATCTCTTTCACCATCCCTGATGGGATCCTCTCCTGGCTTTTCTCAAGAAGAATCCTAGAGAGTTGCGTAAACCTCTCTGTCTCTCTCGCAAGTGTAATGCTTTTACTTTCTACTTGTAAGAAAATGAAACTTGGAGATGTTATAAGGATAAAGGTAGTAATAGTAATACGCGTGGGATGTTAATTAATTTGGGACTCGCAGAGCAGAAAAGATGATGAATTTGATGTGGAGTAGGCATTGGTGGACAAAGGTAACTCGTTTCTGTTCTTGGAAATCTTTATACATGGATATTCAACATGAGAAATGCTTCACGTATAAAAAAATTTTATAAAAATAAATTTATAAATTAACGTGATTTGATATATATATATCATATTATAAAATTATTTTAATTATAAAATAAATCATTTGAAGTTTATAAGTTTACTATTTATAATTATATCACTTCTCTTCTAATATTATTTCTCTGTTTACGACATGTATGTACGTAACATCGCACCCATTCCAAGGGACATGGAAAGCAAATCTAGGATAATATTTGCAGCTTGACATTTTAGCTTTAACGTTTCGGATGTTTTCAAAACATGAGTTGGCAATACATTAATTTAAGAGAATCGATAGGGACACGTACATTTCTTTTTGTTAAATAATGATACTCCCACCATTCTATTTTACAAAAATATCCTCTATTTTATACATAGTTATAAAATAGTACTTGTATAAAAGAGTACTTGTGTTTTTATTAATATTACTCCACATTCTATAGTTATTGATTGGGAAATGTTATTGAGTACTAGCATGTTGTTCACTCATTGTTGAGCTGAGGACACGTAGGTTCCGGTCCAAAGTTTATCAACGACGACTAGTCCAATTGAACCCGATCAGTTAACTCAGGCAACAATATAGGCGCACTATGATGGGGAATATCACATTGATCCTATATCATTTAAGGCTACTTGTATAGAATTTTTTAGCATTATGAACCTCACATAAGTATTTAAATCGTGTCTATGATCTCTTATCTCTACATTAGATAATTTAATTGAGAAATTAATGTTACTTATCATTCGGCCCACACAACATAGTAACACATATTTATACATCAATATATGTGTTTAAATTAAAAAAAAATGACAAATCACATATTGTTATGTGATGTAGACTGGAATGATAACTAGAATTTTTCAATTTAATTTAGTGATCAAGTAATTAAACATAACATGATATCATTTATGGGGCTGGGAAAAGATCGATGCCTTGCTTCACTTAAACATCGGAGCTATCATCTATAGAACATATATAGCCATCAAGCTTTCTATTTATGCTTACCTTTTCTATAATTAATTCAATCTAATGGTACTTCACAATCTACCACATGGTACTTGAACTGATCTCTTAACCTTCAATAAGCTGGTTAATTTATGAAATTTATTTAATTATCAAAGGGGAGTACCTCTAGTACTAAATGATACCTTTTAAATTCAGCACTCAAAGATATAATATATATATTAATACTCCCCTCTTTTCAACAGCTTATTGATAATCTTGCTATATATTATAATTAGGAGCAATTTATAATGGCAATCACCAATTTCATGAATATTGTAGCAATATTATTGTAAACATTATTTATTGTAGCATTTTAATTAAGTCCATATTGACTTTGGAAATACGAAGCAAAGCAACATTATATATAATAATAATAATAATCATAAATATTGCCATTATTTGGAGGGCTGGTGGGACCCTGACCAATGAACCTTCTTACTTTTGAAGTCCTCCAACTGCATGGAAAGACAAAATCTTCAAACCAAGAGATCCACTGGAGATTACGTACGTACGTCAAAAAGATCCTTCAAATTAAAACTTATGATCAGATCCACATGGGATCATATATGGTTTGAACTTTGAAGACAGAATTTTGTAGAAATTAAAGATCGAGTAGTATCTATCAATGACAGATTGCATGCGGATCATCAACTGGATGGGTTTTTGTTCTCTAATGTGGAATATCATTTCTCAGTCAACTCAATTATAATGATCCTTAATTTCTTACGATCTTATTCGTTTCACACCTTTTACCTTTTCCTGGCTTCTTATAGTTTAATTTGGCCTTTTTTTTTTTTTTAAGATTATTTGGATTCTTAGTATTAGTTTGGATCACTAGATCTAGTACTTCGTGTTAAGTCATTAATCTTCTTTAAATTTATAGTAATGTTACGTACAGTTATGGAGTGCACAAGTGCTGTACAATCATTTTAAAAAAGAGTGGAGTTTACTGTTACAAAATTAATTTATTTTCATGTGGGTCTTGTATATATTAACTTTTTTCAAAATGATTGTACAGTATTTATGCACTCATAACTGCAACTATCATTTCTTTTATTTAATATTATGTAACTCAGAATATTATAACTCCAAAATGGTTTAGATTTTTAGAATTCAAATATAAATTGGGTATTTAAACTAAATCAAATATTTTATAAATTAAAAAATGAACGAATTTATATCCTAAAAAAATAAATTAAATATATAGGGATGGAGAGGCGACACAGACCGGAAGTTGGTTTTAAATATCATCTTGCGGTAGTCTATGCAAAAACATTAAGATAGAGGTTCTAGGGTTCTTTATTGTTTCAGTAATTTTCAACTAAAATTACTTACAAGAGAAAATATTGGGAGCAGCCACTATTCATCACTGCACACCACACACCCTATAAAAAATATTTATATATCCTATGAAAAGCATCCCTACATCCTATAAAAACCTATAAATGTGTGGTGTGCAGCATGAATAGTGGCTCCTCCCTAGTAAATCCCTACTTACAATATGAGAATCAAAACATTATTCAAGACTCAAGGATTTTCATTTTTCAATCCAAACTATTAAAAGGAGTACCTATATATATGATCAGTACTCCGTGAACTATGATCTTAAAATTGTCTTTGTAGTGCAGTCCTCACAGCTCCTTGCTTCAAGCCAAAACATGTATGGACCAACCCATCTTGTTAGAAAACATTTTTCAATCTTCTCATTGAAAAATGATTCATATGGTTTTAAGGTGCGCAAGTTCGGTACGGCAAATCCTATGAAAAAAGTGAAACCTATATGAATAAAAATCCATATTTTCATAATGGGTCCCACTATTTTTCAAATGATTTACATGTGATAAAAAAAGATGCAGAGGAGATGAAGCAAAGAAGAAAAAATGATATGAAAAAAATATCCAATATATTTTCTATACAAATACATCTAGTATTTATAGACTATGCAAAAAGACAAAAATGAATGAAAAAGATACATTAATGACAGCTCACTATAAGTGTAATGGAAAATTCTTCTCCTCAATACATTTTGTAGTCATTTGTGCAGTGTGCATTTGCAGGTAGTGGAGGGTCTGTGTCTGAAGGTAGTGGAAAGTCCTTCTCCGGTAATTTCAACAATATGAAGCTTGAATACCTTCTATCTATATCTAATATTACTCATCTTCTTTCCTAATCATGTATTAATTGATATGTGACGTTTATAAATATTATAAGAGAAATGATATTTATAATTATAGAGTATGCAAGAATCAAGTACTCTTTTTGAAAAAATTGAATATATATAAAATTTATATAAAAAAAATTAATTTTATAATAATAGATTTTTTTTTTTTTTTAATTTGAATTGAATGAACGATATTTGCAGTATCTATAACTCTATATATCCTTTTGAATGGACATTAAATACTCCTTTTTTGGGCGGAAACGATGATCCGGTCGTCTGAACCAAGCCCAAACCCATGGGGCCGAACTTGGACTTATATTTTGTGCGGGCTATCTATCTATCTAAGGCTTGCTTGGTAAGGCTGTTGAAACCACTCCTGCTTCATCTGTATCTTAGGCCGGTTAGGGTGATGATTGCTGTTAATGGACGTCGTTTCTAACTGGGTTTCATTTTCGTTTTACTTTCGTTCCTTTTTTCAGGCTTTTATTTGGTGTCTAAATTCTTGTGGTCGGCTCACAGCCACCGTGGGGTCTGTTACTGTATTTTGTATGTATTTTCTTATTTATTTTTTTCATGTATTTTTTTTTATCATTTTAAAATATTAAAAAATAAATAAAAAACTAACAATATCATTAAAAAAACATTTTCTTAATTATTAAATAAAACATCCCAGTGAAGGCACAAGGAAGAGTAGCATTTTCCAATTCTTTATGGTGAGAAACATAGCTTAATTTACAGAACTGCGGGCGCTGATGATCGGAATATCTACCGATCGCCCTGACAGTTCGGTTTCTCAGCCTCTGCCGAAGAAGAGTGTATGAGCCACGAACCTGATAGTTAAGAGTTGCTATATTCCAAGCATATTGTAGATGATAATTGAGTGGAGCCCCAATGAGTACTTACAGCCACCATCTCTGAAGCTAATTCACTGTATATCAGATCCGCCCAATTTTTCAAATTGATGTGAAAACCAGTCATTTCATTTTCGCAGCATAATTAAGTTGCATCATAAAGACAAACAAAAGCCTTTTCCTTTTTCCTGTTTAAAGCTTAACGAGACAATAACAACGTCAAAATACAACTGGTATGAAGGAGGAGGAGGAAGAAGTTTTGGACTACATGTTATGGCTTTCGTGGGTAAGGAAATATATTCCTTTTACCCAGAATTTGAAGAATTAAGCGGTCAATCCGCCTTGAAGTAGCTGCTAGCCTTGTCGGAATGGGCCTGGGGAACTGCAGTGGCGGAGGGATGACTGAAACAGAAAACAGAGCCAATGTATTTGACAATGAAATCCCACATCATTCTCTTCACCAACCTCTTCTTCGCTGGAATTATGCCTCCACGCTTAGTTCTGAAGGATGTCTCTGCCCTGGCTCTAACCAATTCCTCGTATGGCTTTGCCTTCAGCTCCTTCTCTGGCTCTGCCATGGCCGCAGCCACTTCCTCTCCTGGCTTCAGTGTCATCAACATCTCTGTCTTTGGTTACCTGATTCTAAGCTGCCCTGCCCTTCTTGTTCCCTAATAAAGACTTATGCAGGCAGAAGCCATCCTTTATAGGCTAGCGAATCAAGAGAATGATTAGAGACAGATGCTGGGAATTTCCAAGAAGTTGTTGGAATCCATGTCAAAAGCAGAAGTAACCTTGAGTAGACAAAATCAGGACCGTCCAATTCAAGGTGCAAGTCATGGGAATCGATACTTGAAAAAGAGTTCGAGGGACCCCATGAAAAGGCAATTAGATTTAAGGTGAAAGTGCTGGGAATGGATACTTGGAAAAGGTTTGATCAATCGGTGACCCCATGAAAAGACCTTTGACAGATAATCACTTTGACATTTTATGGATCATGATGGATCCCTATTCCTTCCTTGAATATAACACGTTGGAAGGTAGGCATCCCTGAGTGCACAATTTTGAAAAGCAGCAGGGGACGTTGACAAACCGAGAATCAAATAATTCAGAGTTATTTTAACGTTTATGTGGGATGAACTTTGAGGCATTGCTGTAGCATCCATGATATTTCCTTAAAAGGTACATAAGGTTAAGGTAAGACATGCATATTTCCAGATTGATGGTAATCCTAAGAAATTCTCTGCTAAATATTTGCAAGAAAAACTTGCAGATTATGTACAGACCCGCAAGCTTTAAGATCTTGAATATATATTTGTCTTCTATATATATGTCAAGTCTCCAAACTGGTAGCTAGCGTGAGAACATAATTTGAGTTGTCTTGACTGAAAAAGGGTACGTGGGTGCCCAAAAGGATGATATGTGGTCACATCCATGGAAGCAGTTGGGTGCATGGGGTCATAGATATGTCCGAACCAATTTGGAGTTGGACCCATGAATTAAAACTTTTTTTGGTCAATTTAATGATCAATTTCTTAAATATCCAAGATTCCAAATTGTCTTGCACGTTTCCAATATCCTCGACTACTGCTCACATTCCTTGAGTGCATATATAGATCAGGCGCAGGTTCCGATGGAGCTAGATTATAATAGTTACTGTATATAAATTCCCCACCTAACGAAACATAATTGGAAAAAAGTAATGTATATTTTCCTACCACCAAATGAATTGAAAAATAATCTCTAAGAAAAAAGTATATCTTCAAATTAATGGGGGATTTCTGTAAATATTAGAATTTCTGGTTAGAAAGGTGAAGATCATATCATTTTGATAACATAATCATGCATAATTCTGATAACAACGCAAACGTACATGGAATCATAGAATATACACGCAAAGCCCTAAAGACCTACCAAGCTCAATCAAATTATGCATGCAAAGCTTCATTTTTTTTTTATAGATAAGATGAGATGAGTTGAAATTAAAGTTAAAATATATATTTTTTAATATTAATTTTGTTTTGAGATTTGAAAAAAATTCAATTATTTATTTTATTTTATGTATAAATTTAAAGATATTATAATAATTAAATGAGATAAGTCGAGAGAAATTGTGAAAACAATAAAAGAAAATGAGGTTTGAATTCTAAGGATTAAAAAAAAAAAAAAAAAAAACAACAGTCGTAATGAAGAAAAGCAAATGAGTTGAGATTAGAATCAAACCCATTCGTTAAAAATAAATAAATAAAAAAGAAAATCTAACAAGCTCAATCAAAAACAATATGAATATCGATCAAGCCCAGCAGTTGTGGCGGAACAATCAATCAATCTAAGAAAAGCATTTATTCGCCGGAAAAAGGATCGATTTTGCCAAAAACGATGATAATTAGTGGTCACAACCTAGGAAGCCGTTGGCCGGGTGGGGGTAACAGATATGGAAAATGTTAATTTGCCTTCTCATTTAGTCCCTTCACTTTTGACTATTTATGTATTTAATTTTTTTTTTAAAAATTTCTATTTAATAATTAAAAAAATAATTTTTAATGTATTGATATATATATATATTTTAAAATATTTAAATATATTAAAAAAATATGAAAAGAAAATGAGAAAAAAATAAAGACTCAATAGATATACATGTCTGCATCAATATTCAATAATACTAAATAATTTGGTACCTCCATCCCTTGTCTTACCAAGTCTACGCAATGAAAGTTGGACCCATCAAAACTACTTTTGGGCCATATAAAAAGGTCCCACGGAAAAAAATTGTGGACAATATTGTTTGTACGAAGCAACGTGGCCACTGGCCTGCCACCCAATTAATAGACGTATATTTTTTTTATTTATTTTTAGTTCAAAGCAAGGTAGGCCCCCCTCGCCTCTACATGAGGCTGTTTCCGGATTCTCTCAGCGTATTATATTATTATTTATTATTTTTTATCTATTTTTTATTATTATTTAATTTAATTTTATTTTTTACCAACTTTTTAACTATTATTCACAACACTTTTTCCCTATCTAAACTCAACTTTAATCTTTAAAAGAGCCATATAAAATTTATTTAAACATTTAATATTTATGAAAAACATGTGCAGATATTAATAAATATTATAGAATTTATTTTATATTCTCTATCTTTGACATTTAAAATCCTTAAATTCAACAAAACATTAATGACATAATCTTGTCTCCCCGCAATTAATATAACCATAAACAAAAACATTTTTTTTATAAGCATAAACAAATTAACACTTTTAATGCTAATAAACATTTGTGATAATATTCATGGACAGTGACTTTATGTGAAAAGGAAAATGTTAAAGGGAATTAGATGGTTTGCATAGATGAAATGCACCAAATAATGTATTTTTTTTATTTTTTAATAATTAGAAATAACCGATGCATTGAATCGGTACATACGAACCATCGTTCCGTTTAAAAGGATATATACTTATTATATATCCTTATAATTAAAAGAAAAATAGTGCTAGCAGTCCACTCAGCACTTATTATTGGCGTACCATTAGTTCAAATTTTAAAAAAAAAATTTCAATTATTTTTTAACATTCTAAATTATTAAAAAAAATAAAAAAATATACAATTTTATTAATAATTACTTTCTTAATTATTAAAAAAATTTAAAATATATAAAAGGTAAGAAGGTGGGCTCACCCAATACTTTTCTATTAAAAAATAAAATAAAATCGGATGGTGGGGGCACTTTGGCAATAATAGATCTGACTGTCCCTTTCTTCAATACGATAGGACCACGTCTCTTGATAAGGAGGCCCCCCAACTATTTTCTATAATTTTTAGTTGTTTGTAATATTCTTTTCTAGTTTCGAACAATATTATTCATTAAAAAATCTAGACGATTATGATTAGATTGATGAATAATTATGAATAATTTTGTTCTCAACGTACGCTGTCTTGTTGGAATAAATTTTGTATGATTGATTTAGGTTCAAACATTCTGATGATGATCTGTTTGATTGATTATGTGAAAACAGATCATCAAAATGTTTGCTATTTGTACAGAATCAATCAGACAAAGTTCCAACAATTGTGGGCTATAATTTCTTACTATAAATAATTTCAAAATGGATCACTAACTTTATCTTTTCTCTCTCACATTTTTAATTTGGGAATTTGGAGAAAAGAATTGTCCATTAATTATATCTTAAACTCATAGAATTATTACCTTTCATTTTTTTGTGGAACTGAATTAGAGAGAGAGAGAGAGAGAGTAGCTAATTTGTCATATAAACTAAAAAAAAAAAAATTCTTTAATATTGGACTAGCAACGGACACATAATTGCATTCTCTTAATTAGTTCTAATTCCATAATTTTCATGTATAGCAATTAACAAATAAAAATTAGATTCTAATAATAATTTTTTTAATTTTTAATTTTTATCTCATTTCATCTGTATAATAAAAAGATGAAAATTAACTAGCTAGATAAAGAGTAACATTCAAATTAAGATGGTAATATATATATATATATATATATGTGGTACAAGGTTTGTAATTTTGGTTGAATATTGATAAGAAGAGAACTAGTATTACGTACATGGGTTATACCAATAATCAACAGACGATCATACATGTATGATCATAGATGTACATCATCATGTACTTGTGTCATGCATGTGTGCTCTAAGCCGACCTCACTTCCTCGGTCGTCTGCTACTGTTTAGCTCTTAATTGCCATCTTCGTCTATCTCCTATTAGATGCATAAATCACGTACTATAATACAGTATTATTAACATGATATAATTTCATATATATAATTAATATATTTTTTTAAAAAAATTCCCCTCCAATTGGTTGTTGAAAATGACAAGCGTACATGATTTTTCGTTTCAAAGTATTAATACCCACGCAAAGGTAAGACTTGGAGTTTTGTAGTTGAAATGAGTCATGAAAGAGCAGAAAGCTGCATGCATGCCAAAGACAAACTAATGAATTCTACCAGCTTGCAGTTGCAGGCTGACAAAGTGGACCGCCGATCGACATATCATGCATGAAATTGAAACGACCACGAAATAACCATCAACACAAAGACGAATGAGCCAACTACCCAATGATATATAGTAGCTAGCCATTTCTTCTTTTGTTTTTTCTCATCAAGTAGCCAATCACGAAGAAACCAAAAGTCATATATGTTGTTATCAGTCAGGTTGACGTGATATATATATATATATATATGGAAAGGAAAGTCGGCCTATAATCTTTCGGCTGAGACGTATAGGTACGGAGCGACTGCATGGACGTTATTGAAACCAATGAAAGTTGAAATAATATTCCTGCGTTGATAACAGTTAAAACCATTAAACAAATAGAGTACGTACGATTTATAGATCATAAACTTTTGCTATTTACCAAGCTGGGACCTTATAATAAAAAAATTATTAATATTATTTTTTTAATAGACGATAAAAAGATTTATAACTACGTACTAAAAAAAAATACAATTAATTAGCCTAAAATATATATATTTTATTTTAATTAAACGTTGAAAAAATAATTATATTATCTAGCTACTAATCTAATTCCTATATACTTTGGTTCCACCCGTGATCATGTTTTAGATGATTCGTAAATTATTAACGCCGACTTTGATTTCCATTACTTTGGTCCATCCAATTAATTGGATTTTAGAGAGCTGCTGATTTTACTGAATATTATATATTGGCATGCATGTGTGTATATGTATGTATGTATGTATGTATGTATGTATAACGTGTAAAGACAAGCAATAGTTTTTATGTGGTTCATGTTTTGAATAAATCCAACTACTGTCTTCTCCATCGTATGTACGAGAGAACACCCTCGTCGACTTTCAAAAAGTCTTTCTATGTCCAGCTCATCACAAATAATTGATGATCCCATGATATTTAAGGCCTCTTGTATTATTAATTAATGGGTCATGCTGTGCCGTTTTCTTCAATCAGATTTCAAAAGCTTGTTGGGATCGCACTACAACATAATCGGCTTTTAGGGATGAAAAATTTCGTCCCAAATTATAGGGATTTTGTCTCAAAAAATATTTTAAGACAAAAAAAAATCATTTTAAGGTCGTCCCTACATCACTGTCCCAAAAGATATATTGGGATGAAAATCACCATTTCATCCAAAAATATATTTTTTGGACGATTTAGAAATTGACCGTTCGATACTGTTCGAATGTTTAATTTTTTTGTCACGGTTTAATTTCGTTCTAGAATGTCGTTTGAATGGTTACTATTGTACGTTCGAACGAAATTAAATTGATTGAACGGTTATGAAAATACGTTCAAATGATCACAGATTTTGATAACGTTCGAACGGTATAAAATAAATTTCTGTTCGAACGTTAAAGGAACAGATCGAACGGTAAAACAAATCGAATGGTGTTGAGTTATGTTCAAACGCTATGATAATAAATTGCGTTTGAACGTTTTTTATCATCTGATATG
This sequence comes from Carya cathayensis, assembly GCA_011037825.1. NCBI lineage: Eukaryota > Viridiplantae > Streptophyta > Magnoliopsida > Fagales > Juglandaceae > Carya > Carya cathayensis. The sequence goes on from QGSO01000478.1 coordinate 660,166, forward strand.
GTTCGAACGGCTTAATCATTAATGTTCGAACGTGACATGGTTGTTCGAACAACTACTATTTTATTAAAACTCCAAAATAATAAAAAAACAAAATAGACATTCATAATATTTGAAAAACATATATTAGAAACTGTTTAATACTCACGAAAGTTTTATAATAAGTGCAAATTAATAAATAACTATGAGATTAGTATTGTTCATATATAATTAGATAATGTCATAATTTATACATAAAAAACCATCAGTTGCTTGAAAGCTTGTATTGTTGCATAAGCTGCTGTATTTGGAGTTGCATATCTCTCTTGAACTCTTCTTGTTGTTCTTCATGTTGTTTGAGGCGCGTCTCCATATCCTTTTCAGTGGCTGATCAAAAACTCGAGGCTTTGTTAAGCTTAAATTCACAGTGTTTAAGAGAGGCTACAATTAAATAACTAAAAAAATATTTGAACAATTCCAGTCAATGATGTCCAAAAACTCTATGCCACTACTACCAACACAATCATAACTCATTTAATTTGTTTAATTGCTTTTATTTATGATGTTTATAAACATTTGAATAATTGATGTATATAGATTACAATTTGTATTAGTATGTTCTTTTTAATTAGATTTCATTTTGTTTGATCAATACTGTTTGAACTTTAAATAACCCGTTTGAATGGTAAATTACCATTTATGCATACATTCGAATAAAAACAGATCCATTCAAACAAAAAATACCCATTCGAACAGATCAGGAAATACATTCCGTACGTTCATTCGAACAATTAAGTATTTATTCGAATAATGTTATTTTTCAAAACTTCGTTCAACTAGAAGATTTTCAAAAATAGATTGTCTGTTTAAATAGTTAATATTTTTCTTTGAACAAAAGTCACTTAAAAATATGTTGGTTCGAATGGCCATGGTCAGATATGGTTATTGGTTCGAATTAACATTTCATGTTGTTCGAACAGAAAATTTTTCATTCGAATTTGATTCTGAGACGACATTTTTTTGTCTAAAAAAAATTTCTATTCAAACGGTTTCGACTGGTCCCGCCTAATTTTGTTCCTAAAAGTAATTTTTAGAGACGAAAATCAATTTTTGTTTCTAAAAGATTTCTGATACAGTCTTTTTGAGACAAAAATTTATCGTCTCCAAAATCTTCTAGGGACAGAATTTGGATTTTTTTAAATAAAATTTTTTGTCTTAAAAAACTAATTCTCTTGTAGTGCAAAATGATGACGAAGACGCATATGGCTGCCTCCTAAAGCTCTCTCATACACACAGTCTCTCTCTAAAGACTTGCAGAAGAGTGAGAAAGTTCGGATTTTTACTTAAAGAGAAAACCTGTGGTGATTCTGTGTGGTGATCAATTTGATTTAGTCTATTGTGTTTTTTCCTAGGTGTCACCGTCTCAATGGAAGGCTGCTCTTCTATTTATAACAGCCCGACCATCCCGCAGCGCTTCTGAATTTATTAATTCTCATATATACTGTTTAGAGAATATATTTAATATTGCTGTGTTGATCTACATATTAATTTGGGTGACATTTCAATTGGACGTATATCTATTGATTTCCAAAACCTGACTTAAATTGATTAATTAAAGTTCAAATCGGCCCAATTGAGGAATACAGACGTACGGCCACGGTGATCAGATTATTCAGATAATTCTCGTCCTATATTCTATTTAAAAAAAATATTTATAATAGTAGATTGTACAAATAATGTGCAGTCTTCTTAAAAAAAAAAAATTTATACGAGATCCATATAAACGTTTAATTTAATATATATATATGTGTGTATATATCAACATTAAATTTAACTAAGAAATATACAGTGCGTTGGTGTAGCTTCTTGCAGAGGGAGTGGCAATTTTTGCATGGAATAATGGTTCAAGGTAGCTTGCACTTGGTTGGGTTGCGGTGCAGTAACTCGTTGTGCGACGAGGAGAGGAATTACCATGCAGGAGGGCTGCTAGACGTGCTATAGGGGCTGAGGGAAGGTGGTTTCTACGGTGGCTTGAGGCAGATCAGTTTCTGTGGTAGTTTGCTTGACCTGAAAGGTTTAAGGTGGTGCTAAAAGACGACTGGGTGGGGAGGAACCCTAACGTGCGAACTAGGCTTAGTTCACTGGATAGGGGCATGGGCGTGGGAGAGGCAGCAACATGGGTTTGACTTTGAAGAGGAAGACATTAACAACGTGCAGCCGCCCTGGTTTTAGGTTGAAGATGATGTCCTACATGTAACGTGCATGAAGATGGCTTATATACATGTGAGTCTGAATCTAGGGTTTCATAGGTCAAGGGTCTTGCACACGGTTGACCCTATTTAATGGGTTTTGGATCTTAAGTTGTTCTCTATACTCATATACACGGGCTAGGTCTATTTTTTTGGGCTAATTAGTCCCTTAACATTCATAATGGGCTGATTTTAAATTTTAGAATGAGTTCAACTTGTTCAATAAATACTTTTAAATTATAAATAATTTTTTGAGCCTAATACCAATTTAAAAGGAGGACACTGGGTCCATAAATATTTAATGGACTTTTATCAAATTATTAAGCCCAATAAAATGATTAATCCCGCCCATAGCCCATTCAAAAGCATCAACTAACCCTTAAAAACCTTAAAATAATCTTTTAGTCTATAGAATTAATTAAAATCTCCTAATCAACCTTAGAAATAATAGCTCGTAGGCTTGTCTAATATAGTCCATTAAACTTAATATAGGTCCAATAAAATTATCCTTATCCCATTCCTTCTAATATTTAAATTTTAATCTAAGTGTTACAGATAGATTCATATAAAAATCGTTTTGTACCGACGAGAAAATGTATGAAAATAAGATGATGATGACCAAGCATACAAATATTTATACATGTGAAATACACCGAGCAAAGTTAGATGCATGCAAGCAAAAAAATTAAGTAATATTGATAAACGCTTAAACCGAGCAAAGTTAGATGCATGGATCTTATGATTCATCTAACAATGTCATACAGACCAGTTTATTAATTAATTTATTTTAAGTTTGGCAATGAAAAATAACAATGGATCATCTAATTAATTATATTAATTTTCCGATGATTAAATGATGAAGATTCTTGCACTATTGGTAACCACATGATGACATGATCTACTACAACATAGCAATTATTAGGAATCCGGTGAAAGCACTATTTATTAACAAGCATTCATGATATTCTTCACAGGGATACTAAGCAAAACAATAGTCTCCACAGTGAGACCTGGCCCAAATCCAAAGAGAACCCCCCATTCTAACCCATCACCCGTCGTGGCCTTTCCTTCCTCCATAGATTTCTCCCTCATTTTATCAAGGATGAAAAGCACACACGGACCCGCCATGTTCCCATACTCCCCATACTCCCTCAGCACATGCCTGCTTGCCTTGAGCTTTTCCTCGTTTAGGCCGAGGTTTTCTTGGATTTAAGGGACCACCTGGATGAACTATATATGAAAAACAAGGAGTTCCAATCACTAATACCAATGGAACTGAATGCTTCTATCTTGCAATTCTCGATGTTGTTTCCTATAAACTCGGCCAAATTGGTCGATAAATAATATGTCAAGCCCATTTCGCGTAGTTTTCCCACAACTCCATCCTCGGTATCGGGTATAATCAACTGCGTCGCCCTTACCAATTCGAACAGTGGATGCTCCGTCACTACTGCTAGCCAGTGGACATGATCATGTGCGACGTGTACACGCTTTTGGTCTCAGTCAACTATTTCTCCAGTTTGTGTCCTAGATATATAGGGTGATGAATAATTATGAATAATCAGAAAGTTTGCTGTTTGTACAGAATCAATCAGACAAAGTTCCAACAATTGGGGACTATAAACTCAGAGAATTATTACCTTTCATTTTTTGTGAAACTGAATGAGGTAAAACAAAATATCTAATTTGTCATATAAACTAACAAAAAAAATGAAGAATTTCTTTAAAATCGGACGTGCAACGGACACAGAAATGCATTTTCTTAATTAGTTATAATAATAAGATGAAAATTAGCTAGCTAGATAAAGAGTAACATTCAAATTAAGATGTTAATATATATCCCGCGTGGTACAAGGTTTGTAATTTTGGTTGAATATTGATAAGAAGAGAACTAGTATTACGTGCATGGGTCATACCAATAATCAACAGACGATCATACATGTACATCATCATATTGTACATGTGTCATGTGCTCTAAGCCGACCTCACTTCCTCGATCGTCTGCTACTGTTTAGCTCTTAATTGCCATATTCGTCTTCTCCTATTAGATGCATAAATCACGTACTATATATATACATCGTAGTACTATTAACATGATATAATTTGATATATATAATTAATATTTTTTTTTATTCCCCTTCAATTGGTTGTTGAAAATGACAAGTGTACGTACATGATTTTTCGTTTCAAAGTATTAATACCCACGCAAAGGTTAGACTTGGAGTTTTGTAGTTGAAATGAGTCATGAAAGAGCAGAAAGTTGCATCCATGCCAAAGACAAACTAATGAAGGCTACCAGCTTGCAGTTGCAGGCTGACAAAGTGGACCGCCGATTGAGCCAACTACCCAATGATATATAGTAGATAGCCCTTTCTTCTTTTGTTTATTTTCATCAAGTAGTCAATCATGAAGAAACGAAAAGTCATTTATGTTGTTATAAGTCAGGTTGACGTGATATATATATATTTATATATATCTATGGAAAGGAAAGTATCTTATATGGAAGGGAAAGTCGGCCTATAATCTTTCGGCAGAGACGTATAGGTATGGAGCGACATGGTCATTATGAAACCATTGAAAGTTGAGACAATATTCCTGCGTCGATAACAGTTAAAACCATTAAACAAATAGACTACGTACGTACGATTTATAGATCATAAACTTTTGCTATATACCAAGCTCAGACCTTATAATAAAAAGATTATTAATATTATTTGTTTAAAAGATGATAAAAAGGTTTATAACTACGTACTTAAAAAAAATACAATTAATTAGCCTTAAATATATATATTTTTTTATTAATTTTACTTAAACGTTGAAAAAATAAAATATTATATATATTATCTAGCTACTAATTTAATTCCTATATCCTTTGGTTCCACCCGTGATTATGTTTTAGATGATTCGTAAATTATTTACGCCGACTTTGATTTCCATTACTTTGGTCCATCCAATTAATTGGATTTTAGAGAGCTGCAGATTTTACTGAATATTATATATTGGCATGCATGTGTGTATATATATGTATGTATGTATGTGTGTGTGTGTACACACACACATATTTATATATATATATATAACGTGTAAAGGCTAGCAATAGTTTTTATGTGGTTCATGTTTTGAATAAATCCAATTACTGTCTTTTTCCATTTATATGCTTACTTTTCTTTGTCAGCAAATTAGTAAGTTTTTTCTTCTTTTGTTTTTTGCTTTTTTCTTTTTTAATTTCCATTTGAGAAGTTATTTCCTTAGAAGACTAGAAGTCTCCAGCTTTATAACGAGACAAGCACTGTAATGAAAAATATGATATATTTGATAATTCTCTGTTTTGAAGTCAAAGATTCCTCTGTTTTCTTGTTCTTTTTTATTTTTTTGCTTCCGCTACGTCATGGTCGGTCATAGTTCAAACCTAATTAGGAAGCTAGGGAGTCATGAACTACTCAAATCATGACTATATATGAACATATGATCACAAAAGAAAAAATAATTAGAAAAAAGGTTTTGTTTGCCTTATTTCCCATCATTAGGACGTTGCATTCCATTGCCTATATATAATGGCTATACTTTTAGCTGTTATCTACCGTTGAAAGCATTACCGGCCTGTCTCGTGATTGAAGACTAGCTAGCTAGTTTTTGGGGGCAAGAACAAGAAAAGAGCACTGGTTTGTGGGTTACTTTTTTCCTTTCGTGCGGGGACAAATATAACCTAAGTTCTAGGATCTATTATACGGATCACAGATTTAATGGACTGCAAAGTTTCAGAGTTCAGATCAGAGAGATCATATCTTGTTTTAGATTAATAATCGAGATATATAGAAATAAGTAATTAAGAACTTTAAAAGTGGCATGCATATTGCTTATGGGACTGACCCTTAATTAACTCCAAAACCTAGCGTATCCATTCAACTAACTTGAGTAATTACGGAGAAAAGAAGTACTGACAATGACCTTAATCCTTCACACACACAAGCATACTCTCTCTCTCTCTCGTCTTCATAGGCACCTAATTTATTCTTCACTTGAAAAGGGCATACTGGTGCATACATATAGCATACACATGAAGTGTTGAAACACATATATCAATCATGTATATAAGTCTGACCATCCATGGAACAACAATCTAATTTTATATTCTTTCCTGGTCTAAAATTCAATGCAGCTTGAAGTTGAAAAGTAGAAGGCAGTGGGTCCTATTATATACCCTATGATCATCTGGTTCTGGTTCAATTAAACCATTAATTGGGTACATCCCAGGAAATATCCATGAAGCTTCTTCGATCCTGGAAATCTGCAGGAAGCATCCATTCCATGTATATAGCTAGCTTGCTAGCAAAGAAAAACTAAAATCAAGCTCCTAGATGTTCTTTTTCTTTCATTTTTCATAATTTGTCCGGGATCATGCAAGAATGCTATATATAATGAGGGGTTTATAATCGATGGTCGTTAATTTGTAGAGTTTAATCGTTGACAAGTCAAAATAAATAACCTAACACTTATTTTTCTAATTTGTATATGGCAGCAGTAGTACTAGTACATGCATTCCGTTACATTCAGTGGAAGGTGGGAGGAAGAAGCACTTCCATTGATACTGATTTATTCTAAGGATCAGAGAATAAAAGCCAGTACTGGAATTAATATGCATGATGTCGACGCACGCATTCACTATTTGAAAATGTTTTTATGATCATAACATTTTATGAAATTTTAAAGGGGCGGGGCATTCTTGGTATATAGTACTATATAATTTGTATCCCGGCCCGAAAGATGGAAAAGAAAACATGTTCTAGCTATGGTTTTTGAGGATGCGCGCTTCTAGGAGATTGCCAGGAACTAGAAGCTAGCTAGCTATATAGCTAGCGTCATGCATGGATCATATATATGTATATATATATATTGATCATTATTTTTTCCCAGGAAAAATTAAAACTCTTAAAAATTTTGACGTATGGCTTAATTCATAACCAAAAGTTGAAGTTTGGTGGGAGGGTCCAAAAGAAAATCGAAAAGAAATCTGCATGCACCGCCTTTGGCATGTATCTGCTAGCTGCTTGTAGTCACCCAGAAGATCAGAAAGGCGACAGGCACTAGCTAGCTAGGGGTGATCAGAAAAATTACTTTCCCACCAATATTGTTGCATGGAACGTAAACTTTTTGCCCTGATTGGAATCTGGAATCCATAATATATCCATGTGCATCATGCTTTTGTAAGCAAAACATGTTTCTTTCTTATTGCTATCCTAACCCATAAAAAGCGGTAGGAGTCGGCAGATAACACGTGTCGCGATCCTCATGTACAAGCTTGACTCCAAGCCTACCAGCTCCCGGCCCTTCCCCATTGGCACTTTTGCCATTTCTTTATTTAAACCCCAACAGATCGAATCTCAGAACTTCACACAAAAGTACGTACAAAACATATCAGAAACAGAGGGGAGAGGTATTAGTACTGAAGCTGATAATGAACAAAACTGGAAAAATGGTGCGCTACGAGGTGAAAGAGCCGGGTCACAAGGTGGTGATGCGGAAACCAGATGGAGATCCCGTCGGACCGAAGACAGCGCCGGTGCCACCGCGGTTCAAGCCTAAAGCCGGAAGCGTTTTCCCAGCAAAAAGAAGGTTGGTTAAGCGCATGATGCTCGATTCCTTCATCCAATTCCTCGCCCGTAATTTCCGTCGTCCCGGCCGTCCATCTTCCTCTGTGGCCTCCCAGTCCAAATCTGCAAATGCAAAGCAGAGGAAGATCATACACCCGTCCTCACCATAGCATGCCCGTAATCCCAAGCTGTGTGACTCTCTGCATATTCCGAATAATGGTAATCTGTGGGTAAACTTTTCTTTTCTTTTCTTTTTCAGTAATACTCGTTCAAGGTTTAGTACTTTCCACCTTGTTGAGTTTCTCTGGGATTCGTATGTAAAAAAAAAAAAATCAACTTTTTGTATCAATTTAAGTGATGCAAAAAGTTTTTTTTTTTTTTTTTTTTTTTGTAGTGACTGTTAATTTTGTTTACGGGGGGCTTTTACAGATTCCCAGTTGTATATATAAGTAATATTTTTATTTTATTTTCTTTAATTTTCATAATCTATCCGCCCAGCTCTGTGATCCTCTGCATATTCCGAGACGATAGATACGAGGGTTTTTTCATCTTGTTTCGGCTTTTGGCTTTTACAGTAATCATTAATGCATGGTGTAGTACCTTCTTCTTCGCCTTTTGAGTTTCGCCGGCGATTCCCTTGGTGTAGTACATTGATCTCACACGCAAAAAGGGAAGAAAAGCAGTCAAATTAGACATTGCCAACAAAAAAAAGTACAGAAAATAAAAATAAAAAATGAAAAAAGAAGAAGAAGAAAAGAGTGTCAGATAATGTAATCCATCAACTGATTATCACTTCTTTTTAAAGGAAATTAACATAAAATGAATCTTTAGTTAACGTTCTCTTATGTCGTTGAATCAAGTTCAATTCAACAACATTTAATTATTAATGAGATTTATACTTTTTTAATTTTTCTTAAAAACATTAAATTTATCTTAACTTATTTAATGTATTTTAATTTAAAAAATTAAACTTATCTAAATTTCAAAAAGTTATATCCATCTCAAGAAAATTTATAAAATATTATTATTTATAATCAAACTTAATCCATCTTGATATCCAAACGTAACTGTCGAGAAAAAAAAAATCATCATTTTCAATTTGGAATTATATAAGAGGAGCAAATGCATATATAGTTAGCTAGGGCAGCACAGATTTTGGGTTATTAACAGTAAAATATCATATACAGAAAAGAAATAAAATAAAATAAAATTATAGTGCTCCTACGTCGTACGTCTTGATCAGTTCTGTTCTCATGACTAGATCATGAACGAGTTTCAACGATTAGCTACTTTTGCGCATGGCACATCAAAAATCAAATCGATGAATCATGTCTCATCAATTCTTTACATAATTTGCTGGATATAATATTGTTTGCCCACCAAATGACCCCAACGTTTGAAAACTTCGCAAAAAGGAAATGCTTTGGCCACCGCCAGTGCTCCCGTTGACTTTTTTTTAAATTATTAAAAAAAATATTTAATATTATTATAAATTTTTTATATTTTTTAAAATATTAAAAAATGATTTAAAAAAATAAAAAATAAATAAATTTAAACCTAACAGAGATTCCCAACAGTGGCTCTAGCATCATCCTCGCAAAAATCCAGATTAGGTAGGCTTCCAGCAGTGGCTCTAGCATCATCCCACAGGATAATTGATCGATCTCATGCGTAGCTGTGAGAACTGGCCGAGGGGCGCTTTTATGAAACACTAACCTATGAATATTTTGTCTAGAAGACTAGGTCTTCCTGATCTCTCCTAGCGCATATATATATATATATCCATTATTATTACGAAGTTTATTCTCATATATATTGTTTAGAGAATACTAATATTGCTAATCATGTGTAAAGGGATCGGATAAACAAGTTGATCAGTTTATACCGTGTCATGAAGTGCAGTATTTTCTTTGAGAATTTTCATTCAAACTCGTAAGTGTACGTCGAGAATATTTCATATTTTGTATTTATTAATTAAGGTAGGTCGGAAGAAACATACAACTTGGCTAGGAGTTAAGACCTATCGATGTCCCACCACCTAAATGAAGTACTAGACATACAACATGAGTACTCGTGCTTGGCCTGCCATGTTTGATTTAGCAAAGACAAGCTTATAATCGTGTATTTTTAATTCCTATTAAATTAATGAAGTAGCGGATGATCAATATATATACATATATATATATATATATATTCGGATCTCAGTCGTAGGGATAACGTCGACAAGAAGAAAAACAAGAAAAAAGAATAATTCATATGTAGTTTCTAGCTGCATGTGTCGACACTGCATGGCCATCGAATACATTATCATTAATTAGATATTGGGGTCTTAATTAATCTTTCTACTATATATTAATTTGATATTATATCATTAATTTATCTAAAATATTATCATTATTATATCGATCCACTGCTAGGAGAAAGCGAAAGAGATGGCCCCACGGCGCATAGGGAAATGAAGCTTTTTGTTTTCTCCATACATCCCGATCAGTACCATTATCAATGTATATATCATCACCATTTTTCTTCTTTCTTGTTTTATATATATCTTCTTCTTTCTTTCTTTTTTTCCTCAAACAGGTATTTAAAGCGTGCCATTATCATCCTATATTTGGATTCATTGTAAACAAAGACAATTGAAATTAATTACATTTTTTTTTATAAAAGTAAACTCACAAACTAACGTAAGTACTTAATATAATAAGTTAGATTATTAAATATATCTAACGTATCATATTAACAATGTTTCTTTGTCCTATTGATTGTGTTTCTAGATACAGGCTTCCAACTTAATTTTGGAAGTGAATAGGTCGAAATCATATAGATGGACCGGCATTGGGTCCTACTTAATTAGCACAGTGGAGCAACAGCTCATGATCCTTCTGTGCAGTGGGAACTGGGAAGCTTCTATGAAACTCTAATTTAGGAATATTTTCTATACGAAGACTAGGTCGATCTAATTCCTGATCTTCTATCCATTATTATTATGAAATTTATTCTCATATATATTGTTTAGAGAATATATTTAATTTGGGTTATTCAATTGGAGGTATATCTATTGATTTCCAAAGACTGACTTTAAATTGATTAATTAAACTTCGAATATATATTTTCACTTTGAGCATGCATTATATATATACACATGAGAGGAACTATTAGGAAGAAATGGACAGAACATATATAGGAATATATAGAGTACTCTTCGGCTGTGGGATATTAGAAGATAATTAATTATAAGATAAATGATTTTTGTAGTTATATATATATATATATATATATATATTTTTTTTTTTGAAATAGACATGATTTTTGTAGTTATAAAATATATAAGTGTTGTGCATTATTTTGAATAAAAGTGAGTAAATATGATATTTATATGAAAAAATTAATTTTTTAATAATAAATTTAACTTTTTTTTAAATAGAATACCCGGTACTTCCACAAAGATATTTACATCTATCATTGCCATGTAAAAATGTAATGAGTAACACAACCATCATTAGGAAACTTCGAGGAAATCTAGGTTACGTGGTATTGGATTTCTTTTGACCTTTTTGTCGTTTGGGTCAAAGAATCTAAATTAGTAAGAAAATATAAGAAACGAGCGTGCGCGCTGTGTGGTCAGTCGTAGGGATATATAACAAGAGGAAAAACAAGAAAAAATATTGGGGTCTTAATTTTAATCTTCCTACAACATATTAATTAGATATTATATCATATTTAATCTTTCTACTATACAAGGCACGAAGCTTCCGTTGACTTTTTATTCTTTTGTTTTGTTTTTTTTTTTTTTTGGTGCAATATTGGGGGCTAGAACTGATCTTTATTTAAAGTTTAGACCCCAACAGATCGAATCTCATAACTTCAAACAAAAGTACGTACAAAACATATAAAAAACAGAGGGAAGAGAGAAGGCCGCGGTGACAGGGAGAGGGTGTAGCACTGAAGCTGATGAATAAAAGTGGAAAAAAGGTGCACTACGAGGTGAAAGAGCCGGATTACAAGGTGGTGATGCTGAAACCAGATGAAAATCCTGTCGGACCGAAGACAGTGCCGGTGCCACCGTGGATCAAGCCGAAAGGGGGAAGCGTTTTCCCAGCAAAAAGAAGGTCGGTGAAGCGCATGATGCTCGATTCCTTCATTCAATTCCTCGCCCGTAATTTCCGTCGTCCCGGCCATCTCTCTTCCTCTGCGGCCTCCCAATCCAAGAATTTCCGACCACCCAAATCTGCAAATGTAAAGCAGAGTAAGATCATACACCCGTCCTCACCATAGCATGCCCGTAATCCCAAGCCGTGTGATTCTCTGCATATTCCGAATAATGGTAATCTGTGAGTATTTTTTTTTTCTTTATTCTTTTTTTTTCTTTTCCCCAGTAGTTCTCGTTAAAGGTTTAGTACTTTCCACCTTGTTGAGTTTCTCGGGGAGTCGCACCGTTAATTTTGTATCCGGGGGATTCCCAGTTACATATATAAGTAATATTTTTATTTTCTTTTCTTTAATTTTCATAAATTATCCGCCCTGCTTTGTGATCGTGATCTGCATATTCCGAGACGATAGATATGAGGGGTTTTTTCATCTTGTTTCGGCTTTTGGATTTTACAGTAATCATTAATGCATGGTGTGGTACCTTCTTCTTCGCCTTTTGAGTTTCGCCGGCGATTCCCTTGGTAAAATAAGTTCGCGGTGACACCCAAAGTTGGGAACTTTTGCAGATTTCGACTGCTGTTTGTGTATGTTTTGGTTCCAAAATGCAATATTACCATTAAAGGACTCAAATCAATTCCAACCCCACTTTGAGAAATGTTAATTCTAATCAGCTTTATGTTCTTGCGGCTTGTCATGTCAACAATCAAAAGAAGGAACTCGCGTTTACGTCTAGCTAGATCTCATGACTTGGTCTCAAAATTCTTGAACACACGAATTAATGGTGGTCACCACTTGATCTCACTCTCAAAAGGGGAAGAAAAGCAGTCAAATTAGAAATTGCCAACAAAAACAAGCACAGAAAATAAAAATAAAAATAAAAAGGACGAGTATCAAAAGAGTGTCAGATAGTTTAATCCATCAACTTATTGTCACTTCTTTTAAAGGAAATTACCAGAAAATGATTCTTTTAGCTAAGGTTGTTTTGGACGTTGAATTAAGTTTAATTTATCTCAAATTAATTATTAGTAGAATTTATTATTTTTTCAACTTTTTATAAAAATGTTAAATTCATCTTAACTTATTTAATACATTTTAATTTAAAAAATTAAACTTATTTCAACTTCAAAAAGTTAAATCTATCCTAATAAAATTTATAAAATATTATTATTTATAAATCAACTTAACTCATCTCGACGTCAAACGTACGTTAAATCATCATTTTCAATTTGGGTTTATATAAGATCAGGAACAAATTCATATATAGTTACGGCAGTACAGATGTTGGGTTAATAGTAAAATATTATATACAGAAAAATAAATAAATTATAGTAGTCCTACGTCGTACGTCTTGAACAGTTCTGTTCTCATGACTATCATGAACGAGTTTTGAACAATTAGCTACTTTTGTGGCACATCAGAAATCAAATCGATGAATCATGTCTCATCAATTCTTTACATAGTTTGTTGGATATAATATTATTGTTGCCCCAGCCATGAGAATACAGTTATACCCTATATATATATATATGACCCCACCGTTTGAAAACTTCCCAAAAATCCGGATTAGGTAAGTGAGACAAATGAACTATTTATAAGCTGAATCCAAGCAGCTAGGTCTTCCTGACCTCTTCTAGCCTATCTATATAAATATATATATATATATATCCATTATTATTACGAAATTTATTCTCATATATATTGTTCAGAGAATACTAATATTGCTCATCATGTGTAAATGGATCGGATAAACAAGTTGAGCTTATACTGTGTCATGAAGTGAAGTATTTTCTTTGAGAATTTTCATTCAAATTCATAAGTGTACGTCGAGAATATTTCATATTTTGTATTTATTAATTAAGGTAGGTCGGAAAAAACATACAACTTGGCTAGGAGTTAGGACCGATGTCCCACCACCTAAATGAAGTACACATACAACATGAGTACTCGTGCTTGGCCTGACATGTTTGATTTAGCAAAGACAAGCTTATAATCGTGTATTTTTAATTCCTATTAAATTAATATAGTAGCGGATGATCAATGTATATGTAGTCGGATCGATCTCAGTCGTAGGGATAACGTCATGAAGAAAAACAAGAAAAAAGAATAATTAATATATATTAATTAGATATTATATCATTAATTTGTCTAAAAAGTACTTAATCATTATAATATTATATCCACTTGGAGAAAGCGAAAGATCAGATGGCAGTGTGGCACCACGTCGCATGGAAAAGAGAAGCTTAAGTTCTTGTTTTCTCCTTCATTGATTCGACATATATCCCGATCATTAATATTCTTCTTTAATTCTTGGGTCATATTGAGCACAGTACCGAATTAGCGCGCAACAGCTAGCTGATCATCCACTTTCTCATAGGATATATAATTCTGTGCTGTGGGAACTGGGAAGCTTCTATGAAACTCTACTTTATGAATATTTTTTATACGAAGACTAGGTCTAATCCCTGATCTTCTATCCATTATTATTATGAAATTTATTCTCATATATATAAAAGTGAATAAATATGAGATTTAGTTGAGAAAATTAAATTTTTAATACTAGATAAGTACTGGACAATACTAACACGATCGATTATTTCATCTATTATTACTACGTAAAAATCTAAATGAGTAACACTACCACCAATAGGAAACTTCGAGGAAATCCAGATTTCTATTGGATTTCGTTTTTCTTTTTTTAGTTTGGGTCAAAGAATCAAAATTGATAAGAAAATTTAAGAAACAAGCGTGGTGTGTGGGGCAAAAACAAAAGGAGCTCAATCAAAATTAAATAAAATATATAGTTGAACATCACCATCGAAGCCCCTCACTCTAGGAATTGAAAACTCGAGCTTTTTGAGAGAGTGAAAGATATATATGGCGATGGGCAGATCAATGGCAGAGGCAAAGATGGTGAAGAAGTTGAGCCCAGATGGGGGGAAGGTGGTTTGCACAAGGGCAGAGGTGCCAGAGTTGAAGGTGGTGAAGCTGAGCCCAAGTGAAGAAGAAACGCGCAGGCTTTACACAGAGTTATTGATGGAGATGAAGAAGCTGAGCCCGGGTACGGGTCAGGCCGAGGTCTGCAACAAGGTCGAGCCAGAGTGGAAGTTGGTACTGAATTTCAGCCCCAGTGAAGAACGACCTCCAATGTTCAGCAGGGAGAAGCCATGGTTCAAACCCAAAGTCGGAGGTCTGATTCCGGCGAAGCGGAGGTTGGTGAAGCGGATGATGTTCGATTATATAGCAAATTCCATCACCCTTGTTTTCTGTGCTGGCCGTCGATCCTCTCATGGCTAATCCATACCCAAAACAACCGCAACATCTCCGTACTTCGATTTTCGTATCTTCTTGTTTTTTTATCAGAACTTGGCTTCCTGTTTTTAAAGGCTAAAGATCATGTGATAATAGACTATGTAACTCGATATTGCCAATACGCTACAGTACGTGTACTTATGAGTACTCTGTTTTTCATACAGTATGTTTTGGAGTTTTCGCTTAGCTAGAATCTCCAAGTGCATGCAGTCAAAACCATAGGGCCGGAAGCAAGCATTTTTATGGAAGTTACAAAAAACTAAAAAACCAGATCTGACACACAGGATTTTCACGGGAGTTCTAAATTCCGATCCCGATTCCGGGAATACCCAGAAACGAAAAGGTGTACGGACGTATGGCCACGGCCAGATTATTCAGATTCTCGTTCTATATTTCCCTCTTTGGGAAATACTATTCCCACATAAATTGTATTTTAATTTTTTTAATATCTTTTTTACTTCATGATTAAGAAACTGTTTTTAAATAAATTTGTGATTTTTTTTTAAATATTTCAATGATTTTAAAAAATGTTTGAAAAAAAAGTTTAGAAAGAAAAAAGGTTACTGTTCGGTGAGGATTCCTCTATGGGCGTAGCCCTTCCCATATAATATTAGACATAAAAAGGATTTAAAAAATTAATAAAAAAATCAATTTAATAGATATATCAACATTAAATTAAACTAAAGAAATAAACCTTTAATAATATTCTAAAAGTGTTTGAAAACATGGTCTTTTAATGGACCTCAAATCATAATCGTCTAGATTTTTTTAATGAATAATATACTCAGAAAGTAGAAAAGAATACAAACAAATAAAAATTATAGAAAATAGTTGGGGTGGCCCTCCTTTCCAAAGAGAAGTGTTCCTATAATGAAGAAAGGGACAGTATACCATCCGAATCTTTTTCTTTTTCTTTATATAATAATTATGAATAATATTAAATATAAATTTCAAATAAATAAACTTAAACTTCATATAAAGTCTTTTTATAAAAAGTGGATTCTACTAATAATTTTTTTTTTTTTTTAGGTGGGAGTTACTATTTTACTAGGACTTGTATAAGGCTTGTCTATTTTTAAGACTTGTACAAATAATTTCTCAATAATCATATATCCTTGAACACGGTTCGATGGTTCATACCGATTAAATGCATCGATTATTTTTATTTTTTAATATTTAAAAACCCATCTTTCCCTTTTAACATTTTCCTTTTTACATAAACCCCCTGTCCATGAATATTATTACAAATGTTTATTAGCAAGAACATTAAAAGTTTTTGTTTATGGTTATATTAATTGCGAGGAGACAAGATTGTCTCATTGATGTTTTGTTGGATTTAAGGATTTTAAACGTCAAAGACAGAAAATATAAAATAAATTCTATAATATTTATTAATGTCTGTACATGATTTTCATAAATTTTATATGGAAGGTGGGGGCGAGGGGGGCCGACCTTGCAGCTTTGAACAAAATACTCTTAATTGGGTGGCAGGCCAGTGGCCACGTTGTTTCATTCAACCAAAAGGACTATTTTTTAGTACGTTTTTCATTTTAATTGTAAAATTTTGATTATAAAAATTTATTTTTCTTGTAAAGATTACTTATCTTAAATTTATAAAATAAATATAAATTTGATTATTTATTAATTTTATATTGTAACACCCATCTTACGTGTGGGCAGACTCATAAGACCAAAAGTAGTTTTTATGGTCCAACTTTCATCCAGTGTGGCCAGCCTCAGGGTCGAGGTGGGCTGATTAGTAATTACCCCAATCGTGCAAGCATCATATATATATATATATATATATATATGCAAACACCAGTACCAAATTATATGGTATGGATTGATGCAGACATATATATCTAGGGCAATGTTAGGGATCCCGTTTAAGCATCCTATTTCTTTTCTTTTTTTTTTAGTTCTTTTTTTCATAGTGATTAAGAAAATATTTTTTAATAATATTGTGAATTTTTTTTAAATATTTAAAAGTATTAAAAATGATAAAAAAAAAGCAAAAAAAAAAAAAACACTTTTAATTATTTTCTTTCAAATCATCTTTTTCACACTTTTAAATAATTTTTTTAAAAAAATTTAAATATTATTAAATAATATTTTCTTAATTACTATAAAAAAAAATTTAGAGCAGGATAAATGAATGGATTCGCCAGCTGAATCCCTATCATTTTCAAAATATCTATTAGAACATTGGCAATGGCCTAGGTCTATAATTTAGCTAGAATGTTAACTTTTAGCTCTAACATGGACTTCTAGATAAATTAGTCCAACTAGCTAACTTAAAGTTTAAATAATAATAAAATATTATATATTTTAATAATAATATATATTTTTTATATTTTACAAATACACTTCATATATTAGTTGATAACTTTATTAAATAAATAAATAGCAAGTCATGCATGATCATAAATGATGTATACGAATCTAGAGGCAGTCTTCACCTAGAGTACATTGGAAGGTGATTTATGCAAGTTGTTATGGGTAAAACTACTAGCAAGTGGCAGTTTTCACCTAGAGTACATTTCTGTTATTAAGGATGGTGTGAAAATTGGAATTTGATATAACTAAAATGTATTTGCAGCAACAGAAACAACTATAACATATATACCAAAATGAACTGAAACTGTGAACATTAGAATGTATTTGCAGTTGCAGAAACAACCATAACATATATACCAAACTGAACTGAAACTGTTATTTTCCTGCTTTCCTTAGTTTTATCAACAACCAAAACTGAAACTATATATAGGTTCAATGCATTAAATGTCAAATATACTAGAATGTTCCTAGAACATTTAGATTCATAATCTCACTTCTTCAAGATCTTGCAATACCTGGTTCCCTTTGAATTTTGGAAAGGATTTAAATGTTAAAAGGGGATTCCCACCTAAAGGACAATGAGCTTCAATTTTCAATAATACCAACTTAAAAGGACAGATCGATAGGTCCATTGGGGATGAACTTTTCCTAAAATCTAGAAAGTAAGAACCATTTTTTGTTTTTACATTAACTAGGAAACATGGCTCAAAAGGAAATGCAGATAGAAAAGAGGCTAAAAAAATAGAAACAAATTGGTTAGGTACCAATCATTCTAGTATTTAAATACACCCAACAGACCAAAAACACCACCCAAAAACACCCAACAGTCCAAACTGCAAATAGATTATAGTCGTGCAAATACATTTTCAGGACTGGTTATGTCTACCAGTAGGAGTGAATGAACCAACTACAAGACTAGTGGAAACAATGTAGCCATCAAGGAAGATAAAGTTTTTTTTTTTGGGGCTTAGAACATCTTGTGACAAAAAATACCAAACTTACTAATGCATATAACAATGAAACAAAAATCTGAAACGACGAAAAACAATGAAAATATTACCTTGAAAGCTACAAAATTATCGGTCTTATTTGACAGTTGAAGTGAACAAGAGATCTGCCTTTTCAATTCAACTAAGGAAATAACAAGAACAACGAAAACAAAAACAAGTCAAACAAACGTAGAACGTGGAAATCCATAAAAAGAAAAAAGATCCGTGAGAGGAATATGGTTATAACTCACAAGGGAACTCGAGTTCGTGAGGTTCAATGCCGAGGAGCTCTTCCGTGCTCATCTCGAAAACAATGGTTTTGGTGAATATGAAATCTAGCCTACAGATTTTCTCTTTTGTATTCTAGCCGAGAAAAAAGAGTTGATCTTGGAAAAACTGAAAGGGCCGACGATGATCCGATAGTATCCAGAGGAAGGAATCAGGTGAATCTGTGGAGCTCTTTGTTGTTGGAAGTATCTTTACCGAAAACAAGATTGGCGGAGAGATAGAGAGAGAAGTAGACACAGACATAGAGAGACAGAGAGAAGTGTGAAGATGCAAGGAAGTATGAAAGGAACCACCTTTTTCTTCTTTTCGGTAATTTTAAGATTGCCATCCTTATATGCATACCGACGAACAATCACTTCATTAGAGAAGAGGGAGATAAGAGAGAGGATGAGAGACTTACTTTGAAGAGCTCGGAGAAGACATGCTGGAGAAGGCAACCGCTGAACCTGAATAGGGACTGCGGGCTGAAGAAGGGGTGATGGGGTGAAGAAGCAGTTCAGGAGAAAGAAAGAGAAAAGACATCGGAAGACTTTGAAAAATGAACGAGAAACCGAGGGAAAGAGAAAGGAACGGGTAGATGAAAATTCATAAAATAATGTTTGGTCTTTGTATAGGGTTTCGCTAGACTTGGAGAGCACCTAAGATAAACTGTAGCATTTATGTCAAACTTACCAGCTTTGGCTAGGCCATTGCTGACAATTTAACTGAGAATTCTATTTATTTTACACTTGTATTGGGCAATGGCAAGGCCATTGCCAATGCTCTAACGCCTACCCGGCCAACTACTTTCATGGATGTGACTACTAATTATCATCATTTTTGACAAAATCAATCCTTTTTGCATTGAGGATTATAGTAGTCCCATAGCTAATAGCTCCGGAGCCATCGTTGGAAATTTTTTTACTTTATTTTTATTTTTTTAGTTCGTGATTAAGGAATTATTTTTTTTTACTGATGTTGAAAACTTTTTAAAAAAAATATTAAAAATAGAAAAAAAATACATATAAAAAAATATAAAAAGTAATTAAAGGTAGCTTCCAGTGAGAGCTGAGAGCAATGGCTATATTGCCACCACCATAAAAAAATTGGACAGTTATTGTCACTTATATTCAGAAATATGATATGATCTTATGCTTTCTAACCCAAAATTCTAATAATTCTAATATTTACAGCAATCCCACCCCCCCCCCCCCCCCAATATTAATTTGAAGATATACTTTTTCTTAGAGAATTTTTTTCAATTCATTTGGTGGCAGGAAAATATACATGACTGTTTTCTCATTATGTTTTGTTGGGTGGGGAATTTATATATAGTAACTATTATAATCTAGTTTGATCAAAACCTGTTAGGTTTGTCAAATCGTGTTAATGAGTCATATTCGTGTTGTGTCAAGGCATATATATTATACAAAATGAGTAAACTCAAACCCAACCTGTTAAAATTATCACGTCAAAATATCAAATCCTAATACGACCAATTAACATAACGAGTTGTGTCATGTCAACCTCTTTCAACTCATTTATGTAAATGGAGTGAATAAATCTGAAATTAACTGATTTGAACTGATTAAATTTAGTATAATTTTATATAAATGTTAAAATCATAATATCTATAAAATTATAAAACTAATTACAAATCTAAAATTACAATCGAAACAATAAAAGTATCGAAATTAAAATTCTAAAAATATTACTTTTAGATATAAATGTATAATTGTAATTTTAACTTTTTTAATGGGTCATAACGGGTTATAACGTATCAAAATGGATTGGTTATCAACTTGTTAAACAATCGTGTCTTTACGGAATTTTTGACCCGAACCTTGTAAGACTAAACCAAAACCTGCTATTATCGTACCTTGTTTGTATTGAGTTAATAGATCGTGTAACATATTACCCCCTAGAACCTGCATGCTGATAGTCTATGCACTCATGGAATGCCAGCAGTAGTAAAAGGATATTGGAAACGAGCAAGACAATTTGAAATCTTGGATTAAGATATCATTAAACATTAAAAAAAAAGTTTTAGTTAATGAGTCATGCTCAACTTTCAATTATATCCCAATCTTTCGAACATCGTAAAATATAAAGACCAGTTGAGAAATCAATATATTCATGCCGGTATTGATTGATTCAGGCAAATCTATGACCCCATGCTGCACCCAACTGCTTCCATGTATGTGACCACATATCATCCTTTTTGGCACCCACGTACGTACCCTTTTTCGGTCAAGACAACACCAATTATGTTCTCACGCTAGCTACCAGTTTGGAGACTTGACATATATATATTCTTACTCGGGAACAAGAAGAGCAGGGCAGTTTAGAATCCGTAACCAAAGACATAGATGTTGATGACACTGAAGCCAGGCGAGGGAGTGGCTGCGGGCATGGCAGAGCCAGAGAAGGAGCTGAAGGCGAAGCCATACGAGGAATTTATTAGAACCAGGGTAGAGACAAGCTTCAGAACTAAGTGTGGAGGCGTAATTCCAGCGAAGAAGATGTTGGTGAAGAGAATGATGAGGGATTACATTGTCAAATACGTTGGCTCTGTTTTCTGTCAAATACCAGTTGTATTTTGACGTTGTTATTGGCTTTTTAAGCTTTAAACAGGAAAAAGGAAAAGGCTTTCAAGGTTTATCTTTATGATGCAACTTATTTATGCTGCGAAAATGAAATGACTGGATTATGACATCAATTTGACAAATTGGGCAGATTTGATATACATTGAATTAGCTTCAGAAATGGTGGTTGTAAGTACTCCTTGGGGCTCCACTCAATTATCATCTACAATATTCTTGAAATATAGCAACTCTTAACTATTCAGGTTCGTGGCTCATACACTCTTCTCCGGAAGAGGCTGAGAAACCGAACTGTCAGGGCGATCGGTACACATTCCGATCATCAGTGCCCGCAGTTCTGTTAAAAAAGCTATGTTTCTCAGCATACAAGAATTTAGACACCGAAGAAAAGCCTCAAAAAAGGGAGGAATACAAAACGAAAATGAAACCCAATTAGAAACGACGTCTATTAACTGCCATCATCACCCTAACCGGCCTAAGATACAGATGAAGCAGGATTGGTTTCAACAGCCTTACCAAGCAAGCCTTAGATAGATAGATAGCCCGCACAAAATATAAGGTTCAGACGACCGGATCATCATTTCTGCCCAAAAAACAAGTATTTACCATTAGTGTCCATTTAAAGGATATATACCGTTATAGATGGTGTAAATACCGTGGCATCATTTAAAAAAAAGAGAGAAATCTATTATTATAAAATTAAAATTTTTTTTATTTAAGTTTCATATATATATATATATATATATATATTTAAAAGAAGTGCTTGATTCTTGCATACTTTATAATTGCAAATATCATCTCTCTTATAATATTTATAAACGTCACAAATCAATTAGTACATAATTAGGAAAGAAGATGAGTAATGTTAAATATAGATTCAAGGTATTCAAGTTTCATGTAAATCATTTGAAAAATAGTAGGACCATTATGAAACTATGGATTTTTATTCATTTAGGTTCACTTTTTTCATAGGATTTGCCGTAATGAAATTGCACACAAAACCGTATGAATCCTTTTTCAATGAAAAGATCGAAAATTATTTTCTAACAAGTTGGGTTGGTACATATGTTTTGGTTGGAACCAAGAAGTGAGGACTGCACTACATGTTGGGAGAAATCTAAACAGTGATTCAGAATAATCAAATCAATTGCCAAACAGCAGAAATAATTCTCTTTCACTTTGTGTGAATCTGTTATGAAGTAATTTAATAGAGAATAATCTAAAGCAAAACCAAACACACATAAAGAGTCAAGATTTTTTTGCTTGGAAAACCCCTCAATGCAAAGGGAAAAATCGCGGGACCTAGTCCAATTAAATCTTTCACTATCAACAATGATGTGTACACAAATATTCTCTAGATAATACTAGAGGCATAAAATTAAAAATAATTTCAAGAAAACACTTTCCTGGCAACCAAACAGTGTAATAGAAGAGATTTTAACAAAGAGATGTGTTACTGTTCATGATTATGAACATCATAAATACTACTCCAAATTTGATCTTCACCGTTCAGATTATAGAGGCTTGAGTTGTGAACGTTCCTGCAACATTTCAGCTTGATCAGGCTATAGACAACTCAGATGCAAGTGTTTGATTGAAATTGGACGAACTCTTCTGTTTTTTGCTATCTGTTCCTCTCCCCAATCTCTCAAACGTTTTTCTCCTCACTTTTTTTTTTTCACACACTCTCTTCTACGTACTAACAGCAACAACGCTTCAGTTTTTTTTTTTTTTTTTTTTTTTTCACACACTCTATTCTACTAACAGCAACATCATTTAAGTTTTAATAAACCTAATTCAACTGGGCCTAAACCCTCTTTCCATGCGGGCGCATGGACTTAATGGATTAATATGGGCCATCCTCCATATAGGAGGGAACCCACAGAATACTACAAAGACAATTTTAAGATAGTTCGCGGAGTAGTATTCATAGGTACTTCTTTTAATAGTTTGGATTGAAAAATGAAAATCCTTGAGTCTTGATGAATAATCTTTTCATTCTCATATTGTAAGTAATTTTAGTTAAAAATTGAAACAATAAAAAATCCTAGAACCCCTAATATCCTAATGTTTTTTCATAGACTACTGCAAGATCGTATTTAAAACTAACTCCGGTCCATGTCCGATCGCCTCTCCATCCCTTATAGATATATAAATATATATATAATATTTATTTTTTGAGTGTTTGTATAAATTCGCTCATTTTTAAATTTATAAAATATTTTAGTTATTTTAAATACCCAATTTATATTTGAATTCTAAAAATTTAAACTAGTTCGGAGTTATAATATTCTCAGTTACATAATATTAAATAAGAGAAATGGTAGTTGCAGTTATGAGTGCACAAATATCGTGCAATTATTTTGAAAAAAATAAATAAATATAGGATTCACATGAAAAGAGATTAACTTTTTAATAGTAAACTCCGTTCTTTTTTAAAGTAACTGCACGACCCTTGCGCACTTTACGACTATTCGTAATATTACTCTATTAATAATGCATTTATGTGCGAAGATCGATGTGTGACTTATAAAATTAAAGAAGATGGACTTAACACGAAGTACTCTAGGGATCTTAGTTGACACTAAGAATCCAAATAATCTTTTATTTTTTTTTTAAAAAGGCCAAATTAAACTAAAAGAAGTCAAGAAAAAGGTAAAAGGTTTGAAACGAATAAGATGGTAAGAAATTATCATTATAATTTAGTTGAGTGAGAAATGATATTCGATCCACCTTAGAGGAGAAAAATCCATCCAGATGATGATCCGCAATCTCACTGATAGATACTACTCTTTTCTACAAAATTCTATCGTCAAAGTTCAAACCATATATGATCCCATGTGGATCTGATCTTAAGTTTTAATTTAGAGGATCTTTTTGATGTAATCTCCAATGGATCTCTTGGTTTGAAGATTTTGCCTTTCCATGCAGTTGGAAGACTTCAAAAGTAAGAAGGTTCATTGGTCAGGGTCCCACCTGCCCCCTCCAAATAGTGGCAATATTTATGGATTATTATTATTATTATATATAATATTGCTTTGCTTCATATTTCCAAAGTCAATATGGACTTAATTAAAATGTTACAATAAATCATGTTTACAATAATATTGCTACAATATTCATGAAATTGGTGATTGCCATTATAAATTTCTCCTAATTAATAATATATAGCAAGATCATCAGGATCAATAAGCTGTTGAAAAGAGAGGTGTATTAATATATATGTATATATATATTATATCTTTGAGTGCTGAATTTAAAAGGTATCACTTAGTACTAGAGGTACTCCCCTCTGATCACTAAATAAATTTATTTCATAAATCAACCAGTTTATTGAAGGTTAAGAGATCACCATGTGGTAGATTGTGAAGTACCATTAGATTGAATTGATTATAGAAAAGGTAAGAATAAATACAAAGCTTGATGGCTATATATGTTCGAGAGATGATAGCTCTGATATTTAAGCCAATTAAAGTAAGACATCGATCTTTTCCAGGCCCCATAAATGATATCATCATGTTTTGTCCAATTAATACTTGATCACTAAATTAAATTGAAAAATTCTAGTTATCATTTTAGTATACACCATGTATCAATATGTGAGTTATTATTATTTTTCTATTAGAATACACATATTTTGATGTATAAATATGTACTGTTAATATGTGGTGTGGGCCAAATGATAAGTAACATTAATTTCTCAATTAAATTATCTAATTAATGTAGAGATAAGAGATCATAGACATGATATTAAATACTTATGTGAGGTTCATAATGTTAAAAAATTCTATACAAGCAGCCTTAAATGATATAGGATCAATGTGATATTCCCCATCATAGAGCGGCGCCTATGTTGCCTGAGTTAACTGATCGGGTTCAATTGGACTAGCCGTTGTTGATAAACTTTGGACCGGAACCTACGTGTCCTCATCTAAACAATGAGTGACCGTACGTACAACATGCTAGTACTCAACTTCACAATTAATAACTATTGAATGTAGATCAGTAATATTAATAAAAACACAAGTACTGATCTTTTGTACAAGTACTATTTTATAACTATGTATAAAATAGAGGATATTTTTGTAAAATAGAATGGTGGGAGTATCATTATTTAACAAAAGGAAATGTACGTGTCCCTATCGATTCTCTTAAATTAATGTATTGCCAACTCATGTTTCGAAAGCATCCGAAACGTTAAAAAGCTAAAAAGTCAAGCTGCAGATATTATCCTAGATTTGCTTTTCTTGTCCCTTGGAATGGGTGCGATGTTACATTTGGTAGACAGAGTAATAATATTGGAAAATAAGTGATATTACTATAAATAGTAAATTTATATACTTTGTGTGATTTATTTTATAATAAAAATAATTTTATAATATGATATATCACATTAAATTATATTGATTTATAAATATACTTTTGTAAAATTTCTTTCTAGATGAAGCATTTCTCACGTTAAATATCCATGTATAAAGATTTTCAAGGACAGAAAGGAGTTATCTTTGGCCCACCAATGCCTACTCCACATCAAATTCTTCATCTTTTCTGCTCTGCGAGTCCCAAATTAATTGACATCCCACGCCTATTACTATTACTACCTTTATCCTTATAACATCTCCAAGTTTCATCTTCTTACGAATAGAAAGTAAAAGCATTACACTTGCGAGAGAGCCAGAGAGGTTTACGCAACTCTCTAGGACTCTTCTTGAGAAAAGCCAGGAGAGGATCCCATCAGGGATGGTGAAAGAGATTAACCAAAGTGGGGAAATGAGGGCGAAAGCAAAGGCGCCAGAGATGTTGGAGAGGGTGAACTCAGGTGATGATAAGGAAGCAGTCAGGGACAAGACAGTGACACAACAATATCGGTTCCAACCAAAGACAGGAAGTGTAATTCCAGCAAAGAGGAGGCTGGTGAAAACGCTGATGTATGAATCCATTGTCCAATCTATTTCCTCTCTTTTCTCATGTTCTCGTGGTGTTGCTTCCTCTTCGTCTACAAACCCTACCATCAACTCAAAGACTGTTGCACCAAATAATTCAGCAAATGGCCGCAGGAAGGATTAAAACATATTTCCATACGTACCCATCCTAGCATGCATGGCAATGCATGATCATGCCGTATATAGCGCGCCTGCCCTTGTGTCTGTGTAAAGGGTTCAAGGCCTCCTATATATAGCTAGCTAGCTACCTGTTCTCTCCTTTATCTTCGTTCTTTTTTGTCATTTTTCTTGTGGTGGCAGATTATGTTATATATTCATAGTCATTAGACATGAGTGCTACTTTGATTTTAGTGTTAATTTGTAGTTGTTTCTCGGGGTTTAGCAAGGAAAATCCTTTCAGTCGTCATGTGTGGAATAAAATTGGCATTTTAATGGTATATATGTTATGTTATGCTTTATAACCATATTCCTTAATTTCTTACCAATTATTGTATCTTTTTATTTTTTATTTTTTTAGCTACCAATTAATATTGGATCTATTCATAAATGGGTAAATTAAATAATAAATATACATGATATGAGAAAATCAATTTATAAGCTTTATGTTTTACACACCCAGCACATCTTTGATATGGAACACTGCTATATGGAAGCTTTCAACATGATCAACTATGCCAAAAAATGATTAGTTATTAATTATTTTTAAATTATAATGGGTTCCACTATAATTGGCATGTGCTCACACACCCATATATGTATAGCAAAACTTCTACACATATATTTAGTTTTAATAACTAATTACCTCCTCTTGGTCTCTTATATATAATGTGTAAATTATAAAAGCAAAGAAAGAGCTAAAAACCAAGACGACAAGTAAATGTTGTGTTCTTAGAAAACAAATCTCTATGCGAATATACTTGTTCCCTCCAAAAAGCAAAGAGAAGATAATTTTTCAAGCCTGATTTTTACTTTTAATTTTTGGCATTTTCTTTTAGATTTATACCAATTCTCCCTTTATTAGAAAACAAGTCTGAATTTACCCTGAGCATATCCATCTTAGGAGACAAAAATCTCAAAGATGGAAGTTGTGGGCATTTGTACGTTCATCATGTGTAATGGTCAAACAAAAGTCTGGTGCTCCCAAGCGCCTGGGCCTAAGAACTCCCATGGGCAAGGGGAAAATTCCCTCACAGTTACCCAACCAATTCCTATTAGAACCGTTCGATGGAAATTTTATTAGCTCAATTTTCATTCGCTTCGTCCCATTTTCCTGGGCATCAGTTTTTCCGCTTGTCGGTCTTTCAGTAGGGTTCTATCTTGCTGAGCCTTCCTGTCGTCGCTTTGTTTTCTCAACTTCCTTTAATATTCCTTTCTATTTCATTGGCTCTATTCCCTCCACTTCTGTTTCCTTGGTTGCCTTTCTTTCCGCTCCTATTTCCCGAGCTGCCTTTCTTTCAATTCCCTTTTTCTTAGCTGCCTTTTTTTCCTCTCCTTCCTCTTTACCCCGCTGGGCCATTTGTCTTCCCTTTTGCTTTCCTCTTTGTTTGCCTCTTCGTGTCCTTTCCTTTGGCTTGGTCCCACCGCTTTTCCTTGGCTTTCCTTTCGCTAATTTGCCCCGCTGCTTTTCCTGCATTGTCTAAGCATTAGCTTTTGTTGGTAAATATTCCTTTGGTGAAGATTCTATCAATGGAGATTTCGTTGATAAAGATTTTGTTAACGCAGATTTTGTGATGCCAATTTTGTTGATGCCAACTTTGTTGATGGAGATTCCTTTTGGTGGAGATCCTGTTGATGAAGATTTTCGTTAATGAAGATTCTGCTGATGAAGATTCCATCTTCTAGTGGCCAAGGGCTGACCCATAGTTCTTTACGAAGGGCATAGGACAACCTTTAAGGCCTAACTTTTTCTTTAGTCTTGCGAGGAGGTAAGTTGCTGCCGGGATCAATCACATTAGTATAAATAATCATCGAAATTTGTAAACCTGAGCTGTCTAGCCATGGTGCAGTGAAGATGCTTGTTTGTACGAGCAATCTGGCTGATGTACTATCTGTCGTGAGGGATGTGGTCCTCTGAGTAGCCTTAAACGACTGAGGACTGTTCGCTCTCCATCGGGGAGGAGTCAGAGTGCCTTAAGCCAAACCATCTCTTTTATCCCCCTAGGAGGTAATTTAGATGGTGCCGCAACCAATCTGCTCCTCTTAAATTTTTTAGAATATATAAAATTTTTTAGAATATTTTATATAATAATTTATATTTTATTATATTATAATTACAAATGACTAACTTAAATTTCATCTTAAACATCTATTTGTATTGAACTGCCCTTGGAGGTAGGCCTGCACGGTGACCCGGTCCGATCAGATTTGGGCATGATCCGATCCGATCCGACCCGCAGGCGAGTCAGTATCAACTCGACCCGACCCAAACTGTGAATTTTCAGATCGGGTCGAGCCCGTTCTTCTTGCTTTCTATCATTTCACATTTCATAACTTGATTTCCAGACCCACGCTTCACAAGCTCTGCCTCTCGCACATCATCCATCCCAGCTTTTCCTCTTCCTCCTACTCCTTCCCTCCCAAACTCACCCTCCCTCTGTAGGTACACCTTGAGGGGCTCCCCATAGTCCTCGAAGTCGAGGGTGGTCATGGCCCACAACAGATCGTTACCGTTGATCGATGATCTGTAGGGAGACTTTTCAAGCATTTGAGGTGATCTTGGTCGATGATCTGTAGGGAAACTCTGAGAGGATCTTGTTGGTTTGATCTGACATCGAAGCGAGTGCTTCGCATGACCGGATCTTTTTTCTCTCTGCTTCTGATTTCTAAGAATGACCCATTTTTGGGATTTTGTACACCTCTCCGATCTGTTTCTAGCATCCATAATATTTGTTGGTTTTACTTTATTATCATTTTTCAGAGCTGATTTTGTCAATTTAGCTGAATTCCCCTTTCGATCAAAGTAATAAGCTTTTCTATTGGTTTAGATGGGTTAAACTTTCGGTTCCTCGAACAGTTGATGTTTAATTTGTGTTTTTTTAACACGGTTTTTCCTTGGATCAAGCTTAATTGGTAGCTGCCTCGGTTTTTACTAGAATTTCGAGTGCTTAATTCTTTGCATCCGAACTCGCTGCCTGCTACTGGTATTGCATGAATCCAGTTCCTCAGTTTCTCGAGAAAACGGTTCAAGGTGGTGAACGGCGACGATGAACGGCTGTTAGGGTTTGAGGATATGTTCTCTGAGAGTGGGATTGATCGGGTCATCGGTTTCGACCGATAATTGTTGGTAATTAGCCGTGATTGGGATTGATCCGATGAACCAGACTTTAGTCGGGTGGGCCCATGTCGGGTATGTCGGATGGATCGGGCCCAAGCTTTTTATGCACAGCCCTACTTGGAGGTATGCTTTGTTTTAATCACTGAAAATATATAGACAGTGCGACGTTTGGTGCCGTGCGGTGTAGCTTCGTGCAGAGGGAGTGGCAATTTTTGCATGGAATAGTGGTCCGCGGCAGCTTGCACTTGGTTGGGTTGCGGTGCAGTAACTCGTTGTGCGACTAGGAGAGGAACTACCAGTAAGCAGTTACTCGTTGACCTTATTTAATGGGTTTTGGATCTTAAGTTGTTCTCTATACTCATCATATACATGGGCTAGGTCTAGTATTTTTGGGCTAATTAGTCACTTAACATTCTTAATGGGCTGATTTTAAATTTCTGAATGAGCTTAACTTGTTCGATAAATACGTTTGAATTATAAATAATTTTTTGGGCCTAATACCAATTTAAAAGGGGTATACTTGGTCCATAAATATTTAATGGATTTTTATCAAATTATTGAGCCCAATAAATTTATTAATCCCGCCCATAGCCTATTCAAAAGCATCCACTAATCCTTAACAACCTTAAAATAATCTTTTAATCTATAGAATTAATTAAAATCTCCTGATCAACCTTAGAAATAATAGCTCTTAGGCTTGTCCAATATAGCCCATTAAACTTAATTTAGGTCCAATAAAAGTATTCTTATCCCATTCTTTATAATATTTAAATTTTAATCTGAGTGTTACATATAGATTCATATAAAAATCATTTTGTACCAACGAGAAAATGTATGAAAATAAGATGATGATGAACAAGTATACAAATATTTTAATAAAAAACAGTGTTTGTATGAATATATCTTATGAAAATAATTAAACTTAGTTAATTATCTAAGTATCTCTATCTGCATATTATCTATAATATATATATATGAAGAAGAACTAAAATAAGATATATATTCATGGGATCACAAAATAAATAATCTAAATAATAGGACATCATGAGTTCTACGTACGATCGACGACGTTCTTGGCTATTTGTAATTCTCAACTTGCTTAGAAACCCCATCAATCGCCACCAACACTAGCCATCCTTGTCATGAATAATATCCTTTCTTTTGACCATCGATCAAAATACAGATTATTGCAGGCCATGAGCTATGTATTAAATTTCTTTGGTTTCTCACTAAAATATCATTTTCAGTTGGATAAAATTCATTTACCTTTCACATCATCAAATTAGCATGCTTATATATATCATGATCATGTGTTGTTTGACTAGTGATGATCATCTATCTAACTAGATCCATCCATAGGGCCTTCGATTCCATGACTAGTCATGTAGTACATGATCCATTGTTCATTATAATATAGTATTAGTACTACACACATGACGTGTACCTTTATTAATTCTTGTAGCTTTTCTTACCCTAAAAGAGAATATCATGGCCGGATTTTGCCCATCTGAGTCAAGAAAGTGTAGATATGTAGCAGCCAGGCCATGACATGAGCTGATGATAAATAATAATGTAGATTGTAGACCGTCAAAAAAATTTTGAAGGGACCACTTGATAGTCGAATAATATTGGCCTTTCCTTCCCCATAATCATGTCATTGTTGAATCCATTAAAGTCTATTTGCATGGGTCCCGTTAACATGAATATTTATAATTTTTTGAATTTCGAGTGAGCATTTTGCTGCCCAAAATATATACTTCAAGATCAGGTTCTGTGTAGCAGATATGGGGCCCGCAAGTTCTTCCAACCTTGATGGTTTTGTTTGACTCTTGATCAGTAGTACTGATATTGAACTAAGACTTTACGACTGATTGGGAGCTGAGAAATGTTCGTAACAGAAAAGAAAATGAAATATATTCTAACAGATTTGCATTAGGGATAGTGATGAAACCTTATTGTTCAAGTTTTCAATTATTTTCCTACCTCTCTTCATGCAAAGGCAACGAAATTTTAGACAAGCGACGATAATTATATATGGAAATTAAACAATGAGGGTTTTGGAAACCTAGTACTCCTCGGATCACCGGCCCACTTCATTAATTTTTTCTTTTTTATCGATATCACATCCAGAAATGAATGTTTCTAATTATTTTTTTGTCTATCTTCACGATAATGATAGGGTGAATTACAACATATCTATCAAATTGAGGCCGAAGGGACAACTTTGGTGGTTGTCATATTTCTTTTCTGGGCTACAACACATAATTTGGTCATTTAGTTTCCTTAATTTCCCCATTTTTGTTTTTCCTTATGCCACAATAATTTATCTTCTGTCTTTCCATTAATTTTGTTTAGGAAAGTAAATAACAACTGGTTTGGAATTGTACTGACAAATCCAATTATGAGCTGCAAAATTCCAGCCCAAAACGAAAGAAGTGCAAGAAAATATATATTTATAGAAGTCATCATCAAGAACTTCAGATACATCTAACCTAGACATGATCAGCCCCCGGCCAGCTTAGAATCAGAGCCAAGTAATAAATTTTAAGTACATGAGCATTTTTCAAGGGTTTTAAGTAAAGTGGCTTGCATGCTTTAAATGGGGCCCGATCCTACCTAACATTATAACCTACCTGCAAATGATCCATTAATCAACTAATTCGAGAGATTAATTAGAGAATAGTGATTTTTTATTCATTTATCGGCTAAGGCGGCCTCACTATTTCATAAGTGACCCGTTTTCTAGAATTTCACTATTTCTTGTTTTAAAAGCGTGATCAGTTCTAGCATAATAGCATTTTTCCTCTAGGAATCGAAAACTCGAGCTTTTTGAGAGAGTGAAACATATATATGGCGATGGGCAGATCAATGGCAGAGGCAAAGATGGTGAAGAAGTTGAGCCCAGATGGGGGGAAGGTGTTTTGCACAAGGGCAGAGGTGCCAGAGTTGAAGGTGGTGAAGCTGAGCCCAAGTGAAGAAGAAACGCGCAGGCTTTACACAGAGCTATTGATGGAGATGAAGAAGCTGAGCCCGTGTACGGGTCAGGCCGAGGTCTGCAACAAGGTCGAGCCAGAGTGGAAGTCGGTACCGAATTTCAGCGCCAGTGAAGAACGACCTTCCATGTTCAGCAGGGAGAAGCCATGGTTCAAAACCAAAACCGGAGGTCTGATTCCGGCAGAGCGGAGGTCGGTGAAGCGGATGATGTTCGATTACATAGCAAATTCCATCACCCGTGTTTTCTGTGCTGGCCGTCGATCCTCTCATGGCTAATCCATACCCAAAACAACCGCAACTGCACCGTACGTGCTCCGATTTTCGTATGTTCTTGTCTTTTATCAGAACTTGGTTCCCTGTATTTTAAGAATAAAGATCCTTTGGTAATTACTCTGTAACTCGATCATGCCATTAAAGATCAGTACGTACTTATGATTACTCTGTTTTTCATACAGTACGTTTTAGGAGTTTTTCGCTTTTAGATTTCGCCTATATACATTCTCAAAGTGCGTCCAGTCAGAATCATGGGGATGGGAGAACGCATTTTTCTCGAAGTTAAAAAAAAAAAAAAAAACAAAAACAAAACAAAAGACCGAGATCTGACACAGAGGATTTTCATGGGAGTCCTAAATTCCGATCCCGATTCCGGGAATACCCAGGAACGAAAAGAAAATGTGTACGTACATACGGCCACAGTCAGATTATTCAGATTCTCGTTCTGTATTCTTTCTTTCAAAACAAACCTAGAAGAAAAAAGTAGTTGAAAAACTAAAAAAAAAAAAACATTATTTATGGTTTTGTGGGACAGTGACCATCTAAAATAGTTAGTGATTCATGAATAAATTAATATCCTAGTTTCTGTTTTTAGGTCGACACTTTTTCCGTTGAATTCTGAGATCCATCGACCCCACCCAACTCTTAAATAAAAATTCTCGAATTAATTATGGCATTTTTTAAAAAAATAATTATAACATAATTATAAAAAAAATGAATGAGGAATTAATAGATTTTTTCAAAATATAATCTTCCTATTTTAAGACTACTTGGAAACATGTTCGTTTGATGGACCTCAAATCATAATCATCTAGATTTTTTTAATGAATAATATTGTCAGAAACTAGAAAAGAATATTACAAACAAATAAAAATTATACAAAATAGTTGGGGCCTCTCCTTATCAAGAGACGTGGTCCTATAATATTGAAGAAAGGGACAGTCAAATTTATCATTTCCAAAGACCCCCTGGGCGCCTACCATACAAATCTTTTCCTTTTTCAGGAAAATGTTAGGAAGCGACTCATTTTTATCCATTTTTACCGTTCAATCTTATTATTTATGTATTTTAATTTTTTAATCTTTTTAACTTATTGTTTTTATTTATTTGTTAAAAAGTGATTATTAGTAAAATTATATAATTTTTTATTTTTTTAATTATTAAGAATTTTATAAAAAAATCTTTACAAAAAATTGATTAAAATTAAAAATTCTCATGTTTTGGCTAATGGTACATTATTCGGTGATCCATGCAAACCATCTAATTCCCTTTAACATTTTCCTTTTTACATAAAGTCACTAGATTATCTCATTAATGTTTTGTTGGAGTTAAAGGATTTTAAACGTCAAATATAGAGAATATAAAATAAAAGAAAAATATAATTGCAAGCACAATTACTTATTAATCTGTGCACCAATATGATGTGATTGGTCAAAAAGTAAATTTTATTAAAAACAATGTTAATTTAAATTTTAAGTATGAATAAATCAGTATTGATACACAGATTAATACGTAAATGTGCTTGTATATATATAACAAAACTCTAAAATAAATTCTATAATATTTAGTCAAGGATGGGAGTGAGGGGAGCTAGCCGACCTTGCTTCAACAATATACTCTAATTAATTGGGTGGG
Source organism: Carya cathayensis (assembly GCA_011037825.1). NCBI lineage: Eukaryota > Viridiplantae > Streptophyta > Magnoliopsida > Fagales > Juglandaceae > Carya > Carya cathayensis. Next base: position 694,755 of record QGSO01000478.1, read on the forward strand.
CAGGCCAGTGTCAACGTTGCTTCATTCGAACAATATTGTCCACAAGTTTTTTAGGTGGGACCATTTTTTTTTATATCATTAAATTAGCTTTGGCTTTTAACATTTAAGTTTTATGGTAACTGCATGCACTTTTCTTGTTTATATTCTATTTTATTTGAAACAAATTAAAAATTAATATTTCACATATGCTTTTGTTTCATTATTAATCTATTCATGTCTCCATCTCACTCTCATTCGAGGTACGTAAATTTAATTTGAATAGATATATTTTTTTCTTAGATGTTACTTTTCAATTGAGTCGATGGTCAGTAAATAATATACAATTTTTTTTGCATTGTATTTTACTATTTTGTTTAGTGGGGAGTTTATATATATATATATATATAGTACTAACTACTAGATCATGATCTAAATTAATCTTATAATCTTATGATCATGGAATGCGGAAGAAAATTGATAAGAAATGTAGAAAGAGAAAAAATATTCTTGTCAGCTTTGTATTTTTCTATTGATTGTGTATATTTACAGAACAATCACTACACTATATTTGTAGAAGTAAAATGGTGCTACATATGGAATGTTTTGGTCACTATGAGCTGTACATGGCTGTGCTTGATATGGGGTTTGATTTGTGCAATTAATCCATAATTGTCAATACTCCCTCTCAAATTGGAGTAAGAAGATCTATAATGCCCAACTTAGATTTGAAGAAAACAAATAATTCCCAACCCAAAGGTTTTGTGAAGAGATTAGACTGTTGTTGGGAAATGGGTGAATAAGTATGAGTAAGAAGACCAACATGAATATGGTCACGCACCAAGAAACAATCAATCTCTATATTTTTGGTACGTTCATGAAAAATCGAGTTGCGTGCAATGTGAATGGCAGCTTGATTATTGTAATGAAGTAGTGTAGGTCGAGGATGAGAGATTGTGATATCACGAATAATAGAGCGTAGTCATATAATCTCATAAGAGATGTTGACCATGGCACGATATTTAGTTTCAGCAGAAGAGCGAGAGACAGTGGATTGTGATGGGACTATCAATTTGTGATGGACCACAAATTGATTGTGGGTTCAAGGGATTTCAATCCTACGAGTTTAAATAAGATTGCTTATTGGTACGCCAAGAGATGGAGCTATTGCCAAATTTGACAACAAAGCTAGTGGTGGATTGGCAAGTCATGTGGCAACTGGCCTAATTAGAGTCACAATAGGTAGAAAATTGGAAATTGCAGGCTGAAGAGAAAAACAAGCCATAACCGAGAGTGGTCTTCAAATACCAAAGTAATCGGAGGACAGCTTGCTAATGGGGCTCATGAGGAGCATGCATAAACTGGCTCAAAAGATTGACTCTTTTTTAATATGTGAACAAATTAATTTTTTAATAATAAATTTCACCATTTTTTAAATAAAATGGACCATACTTACACAATTGATGATTACATCTATTATTACTACGTAAAAAACTAAATGAGTAACACTACCACCAATAAGAAATTTCGAGGAAATCTAGATCGTGGGACAGTAACCATCTAAAATAGTTAGTAATTCATGAATAAATACCCTAGGTTCTAAAATGTTTCTGTGTCAACAGTTTTTTCCGTTGAATTCCGAGAATGATCAACCCCACCCAACTCTTAAATAAAAATTCTCGCCAAAAAAATTAACAATAATATAATCCTTCCTACTTTAGGAGTACTTGAAAACGTGGTCGTTTAATGACCTCCAATCATGATCGTCTAGATTTTTTTAGTGAATAATATTGTCAGAAACTAGAAAAGAATACAAACAAATAAAAATTATATAAAATAGTTGGAGGGGCCTCCTTGTTCCCATAATATAATTGAATAAAGGGACAGTCATCATTGCCAAAGAGCCCCCACCAACCGAATCTTTTTCTTTAACGGATCGATGGTTACCACGTATCCATTCGTTTCAATATAGAGTGTAATTTATCTTATTTTATTTTATTAATATAATATTTTTAAAATTTTTATATAAAATATAATAAATAATTTATTTTTTTAAAATTTTAATTTAATAATAATATTAAAAAATAATATTTTATTTAATTTTTATCTAAAATCATCTTATTCCATCTTCAAATCTAAACGAGTTAAAGCATCGATTATTTCTATTTTTTTAATATAAAAAATGACTCAAACCATTTGATTCCCTTTAATGTTATCCTTTTTACATAAAGTCATTGTCCATGGATATTTTTTCAAATGTTTTTTAAAACATTAAAAGTTTTTCATGTTTATGGTTATATTGGGAGGAGACAAGGTTATCTCATTAATGTTTTGTTGGTCTTAAGGATTTTAAATGTCAAAGATAGAGAATATAAAATAAATTTAATAATATTTATTATTATCTGTACATGTTTTTCATAAAAATATTAAATGTTTAAATAAATTTTATATGGAAGGAGGGGCGAGGGGGGCCGACCTTGTTTTGAACAAAATACTCTTAATTGGGTGGCGGCCAGTGGCCACGTTGCTAGTTCATTCAAACAATATTGTCCACAATTTTTTTAGTTGGGACCATTTTTTATTATATCATTAATTAATTAAATTAGTTTTGGGTTTTAAAAAGTTCAGAAATGCATTGTGTTTTGAACGTGGGTTTCGAATTTATGTCTCGAATTTTTTATTTTATTTTATTTTTTTATTTAATGATTAAAAAAATATTTCTTTTAAAGATGTTGTAAATTTTTTGATTTTTATGGTACATAACTGCACTTTTCTTGCATGTTTCTATTATATTTTATTTCAAGCAAATTAAAAATTAATATTTCACTTACGCTTTTTGTTTCATAAATCTATTCACGTGTCCACCTCACTCTCATCCTCAAGTTCAAATCGAAGAATTAATACTTTTTCTTAGATGTTACTTTTCAATTGATCGGTTGGTGGTCGATCGGTAAATAATTTACAATTTTTCTCTCATTGTATTTTGTTTAGTGGAGAGTTTATATATATATATATAGTACTAACTACTAGATCATGATCTAAATTAATCTAATTAATAATCTTATGTTCACGGAATGCGGGCAAGAAAATTTAGATTAAGACATTGAACATGAAAGTGAACAAAAGTAGCTTTGATGGGTCCAACTTTCATCGAGCGTAGACTTGGTATGAAAAGCGATGGGCTAATTCTCCCAATCGTGCAAGCTGCATCATATATAATAATATGCAAAGACCAATACCAAATTAATCAATGCGTTTATAATATAAGTAATGCTATATATAATTGTGATCTGTATAAATATCGTACAGTTATTTAAAAAAAAAAAATAGACAGTCTATTATTAGAAAAGTTCATATACTCACAACTAAATATCATTTCTCTTGTGAAATTAATTGATGCATGAGACATGATATATATCTACTTAGAAAAAAAAAAAAAAAAGACATGATATATATCTACTACCCCACCCGGCCAACTGCTTCCATGGATGTGACCACTAATTATCATCGGTCTTGGCAAAATCCATCCTTTTCCCGGCAAATTATAATCACTTTTCTTGGATTGATTGATTGAGCCTCCACAACTGCTGGGTTTGATTCATATTGTATATGATTGTGCTTGGTACGTAGGTTTTTTTTTTTTTTTTTTTCTACGATTGGGTTTGATTCTAATCTCAACTCATTTGCTTTGAAGTATGGAATTCTGTTGATATTACTCGTCATTTCTTATCATTTACCCAACTTCTAATTCGATGAATAAATAATTAAGCTCGATGGGAACCTGCTGATCTATGCACTCATGGAATGCGTGCAGTAGTCAAGGATAGTGAAAACGAGCGAGCAAGACAATTTGGAATCTTGGATAAGATATGATTGAACATTAAAGTGACCAAAAAAAGTTTTGATTATATTCCAATCTTTCAAACATCATAACATGCAAAGACTAGTTGAAAAATCAATGTGTTCATGCTGGTATTGATTGATCAGACATCTATGACCCCACCCAACTGCTTCCATGTATATGACCACCCACCCTTTTTCAGTCAAGACAACTCCAATCATGTTCTCACCTAGCTATCAATCGTCTACCTTTACTGGGTCCATGAATACTAGCTAAAAACTACCAATTCGGAGACTTGACATATATATATAAGACAAATATATATTCAAGATCTTAAAGTTTGCGTGTCTGTACATAATCTCAAATTTTTCTTGGAAATATTTAGCAGAGAATTTCTTAGGATTACCATCAATCTGGAAAGATGCATGTCTTACCTTAACCTTGTGTGCCTTTTAAGGGAATATCATGGATGCTACAGAAAAACCCCAAAGTTCATCCCACATAAACGTTAAAATAACACTGAATTCTTTGATTTTCTGTTTTTAGTAATCTACGTCCCCAGCTGCTTAATTCTGGTCTCCACACTTCTATCCAAAATTGTGCGCACTCAGGGATGCCTACCTTCCAACATGTTATATTTAAGGAAGGGAATAGGGATCCATCATGATCCATAAAATGTCAAAGTGATTATCTGTCAAAGGTCTTTTCATGGGGTCCAATCGATCAAGCCGTTTACAAGTATCCATTTCCCCCACTCTTAAAATCTAACTGCCTTTTCGTGGGCCCTTCGAACTCTTTCCAAGCATTGATTCCTATGACTTGCACCGACCGTCCTAAGTTGTCTACTCAAGGTTACTTTTGGTTTTGACATGGATTGCAGCAATTTCTTGGAAATTCCCAGCATTAGTCTCTAATCATTCTCTTGATTCGCTAGCTAATAAAGGATGCTGCTACCCGCATAAGTCTTTATTAGGGAACAAGAAGGGCACGGCAGTTTAGAATCAAACTATCAGTAACCAAGGACGGAGATGTTGATGACACTGAAGCCAGGCGAGGAAGTTGCTGCGGCCATGGCAGAGCCAGAGAAGCAGCTGAAGGCAAAGCAATACGAGGAATTGATTAGAGCCAGGGCAGATACATGCTTCAGAACTAAGCGTGGAGGCGTAATTCCAGCGAAGAAGAGGTTGGTGAAGAGAATGATGTGGGATTACATTGTCAAATACTTTGGCTCTGTTTTCTGTTTCAGTCATCCCTCTGCCTCTGCAGTTCCCCAGGCCGATTCCCACAAGGCTAGCTGCTACTTCAAGACGGTTTCACCGCTTAATTCTTCAAATTCTGGGTAAATAGAACATAGTTCCTTACCCACGAAAGCTATGACATGTAGTCCAAAGCTTCTTTCTCCTCCTCCTCCTCCATACCAGTTGTATTTTGACGTCGTTATTGGCTCTTTAAGCTTTAAACTGGAAAAAGGAAAAGGCTTTCAAGGTTTTCTCTTTATGATGCAACTTATTTATGCTGCGAAAATGAAATGACTAGATTTTCACATCAATTTGACAAATTGGGCAGATTTGATATACTGTGATTTAGCTTCAGAAATGGTGGTTGCAAGTACTCCTTGGGGCTCCACTCAATTATCATCTACAATATTCTTGAAATATAGCAACTCTTTAACTCTTCAGGTTCGTGGCTCATTCACTATTTTTAGAGGCTGCGAAACCGAACTTTCAGGGCGATCGGTACATATTCCGATCATCATCGCCCGCAGTTCTGTAAATAAAGCTATATTGCTGAGCATACAAGAGTATAGACACCAAAGAAAAGCCTGAAAAAAGGGACAAAAGCGAAACGAAAATGAAACCCAGTTAGAAACGACGTCCATTAACAGCAATCATCACCCTAACCGGCCTAAGAAACAGTTGAAGCAGGAGTGGTTTAACAGCCTTACCAAGCAAGCCTTAGATAGACAGATAGCCCGCACAAAATATAAGTCCAAGTTCGGCCCCATGGGTTTGGGCTTGGTTCAGACGACCGGATCATCGTTTCTGCCCAAAAGGATATATATAGGTTGGATATGTGCACTTCTTTTGAAAAGATAAGAAGAATTTATTATTAAAAAAATATGATTTTTAACGTGAGTTATGTACATATTTATTTTTTTAAAAAGAATGCGTAAGTGTCGTACAATCGCTTTAAAAAAAAGTAAGATTCTATTAAAAAATTAATTTTTTTATCATGTGAGTTCCATATTTACTCATTTTTTTTTAAAAGAAATTGCATGATACTGATGTACTCTACCAATGTGAATATCAGTTCTCTAAAATTAAAGAAGATGGACTTAACAGAAAGGATACTCTAGTGATCCAAACTTAGTACTCGATACTAAGTAGAATCCAAATAATCTTACATGAATTAATAACACCCCTTGAAAAAAAAAAGGGCCAAATTAAACTAAAAGAAGCCAAGAAAAAGGTAAAAGGTGTGAAACGAATAAGATGGTAAGAAATGATCATTATAATTGAGTTGAGTGAGAAATGATATTCCACCTTAGAGGAGAAAAATCCATCCAGATGATGATCCGCAATCTCTCACTGATAGATGCTACTCTTTTCAACAAAATTCTGTCTTCAAAGTTCAAACCATATATGATCCCATGTGGATCTGATCTTTAGTTTTAATTTGGAGGATCTTTTTGATGTAATCTCCAGTGGATCTCTTGGTTTGAAGATTTTGTCTTTCCAGTTGGAGGACTTCAAAAGTAAGAAGGTTCATTGGTCAGGGTCCCACCTGCCCCTCCAAATAATGGCAATATTTATGGATTATTATTATTATATATAATGTTGCTTTGCTTCATATTTCCAAAGTCAATATGGACTTAATTAAAATGTTACAATAAATAATGTTTACAATAATATTGCTACAATATTCATGAAATGGGTGATTGCCATTATAAATTGCTCCTAATTAATAATATATAGCAAGATCATCGGTAAGCTGTTGAAAAGAGAGGAGTAATAATATATTATATATCTTTGAGTGCTGAATTTAAAAGGGTATCATTTAGTACTAGAGGTACTCCCCTAATTTGATCATTAAATAAATTTATTTCATTAATCAACCAGCTTATTGAAGGTTAAGAGATCAGTTCAAGTGCATGCCATGTGGTAGATTGTGAAGTAACATTAGATTGAATTAATTATAGAAAAGGTAAAGCATAAATAAAAAGCTTGATGTCTATATATGTTTGAAAGATCGATGATAGCTCCAATACTTAAGTCAATTAAAATAAGACTTCAATCTATTTTCGGCCCCATAACTGATATCTGCATGTTCTATTCAATTATTTTAATAAATTAAATTGAAAAATTCTAGTTATCAACTTAATCTACACCATATATTAATATGTGATTTATCAATTTTATCTGTTCATTTATATCTCAAAAAATCCAATCTCTTGCAGCGGGAGTATCGATCATTATTTAACCAAAAGAAATGTGTCCCTATCGATTCTCTTAATTAAATGCATTGCCAACTGTTTTCAGTTAAAAGTCAAGCTGCAAATATTATCCAGCAGATTTGCTTTCCTTGTCCTTTGGAATGGGTGCAATGTTACATATTCTTGGTAAACAGAGAAATGATACTGGAAACGAAGTGCTATAAGTACTATAAATATCTTACAGACTTAGTTAAATATCTTACAGACTTAGTGTGATATGATAGATTTACTTTATAATAAAAATTTACAATATGATATATCACATCAAATTATGTTAATTTATAAATTTATTTTTATAAAATTTATTTATAACTAAAACATTTCTTACATTGAATATCTATGCATAAAGATTTCCAAGAACAGCAATGAGTTACCTTTGGCCCACCAATGCCTAATCCACATCAAATTCTTATCTCGTCTGCCCTGCGAGTCTCAACCATCCCACGCGTATTACTAATATTACTAGATCCCTTTATCCTTATTATAACATCTCCAAGTTTCATTTTCTTACAACTAGAACATAAACGCATTCCACTCGCGAGAGAGACAGAGGACTACGCAACTCTCTAGGATTCTTGTTGAGGAAAGCTAGGACAGGGTCCCATCTGCAGGGATGGTGAAAGAGATCAACCAAACTGGGGAAATGAGGGCGAAAGCAATGGCGCCAGAGATGTTGGAGAGGGTGAATTCAGGTCATGATGATAAGGAAGCAGGGACATCTCATCTAATCTTAACTCATCATTACAACTTTTTCAAATCTCCATACAAAATATAATAAATAATTGAACTTTTTTAAATTCTAATACAAAATTAATATTAAAAAATTATATTACAATAATATGTTATTCATTACTATTCAAAACATTTTATTTCATCTGTGTAACCAAACGGGTCTAAGACAGTGACACAAAAATATCGGTTCCAACAAAGACAAGAAGTACTGTAATTCCAGCAAAGAGGAGGCTGGTGAAAACGCTGATGTATGAATCCATTGTCCAATCTGTTGAATCTCTTCTCTCTTGTTCTCGTGGTGGTGCTTCCTCGTCCTCGTCTACAAACCCAAACATCAGCTTAAAGACTGTTCCACCAAACAATTCAGCAAATGTGAGGAAGGATAACAGCATATTTCCATACCCATCCTAGTATGCATGGCAATGCATGATCATGCCATATATTGCCTGCCCTTGTGTCTGTGTAAAGGGCTCAAGGCCTTTATCTTCGTTCTTTATTTGTCATTTTTGTTTTGGGGGCAGATGATGTTATATACTCCAAGTTCTTAGACATGAGTGGTACTTTGATTTTAGCGTTTGTAGTAGTTTCTCGATCGGGGTTTAGCACAGGAAAATCCTTTCAGTCTTGTGTTGCATAAAATTGGCATTTTAATGCTATATACGTACGTTCTGTTCTGCTATATGACCATATTCCTTAATTTACTTTTATACCAATTATAGTATCTATTCATATATAAATCGGTAAATGTTAGAAACCAAGTTCAAATTGTATTGTATGACCACATTTAGCCCCCAATAGTAATCTTAGGTACACCTACCCCCCAATAGTGATTTTAGGTACACCTAACCTCCTTTGTACTCTTTACCATTGGATTGATGACAAGTGTAACAATCCTAACCATCCTTTGTACCAAGAAATCCCTATAAATAGAGGGAGTCCTCATTTGTGTAAGACCCCAAGAAATAAGAGAAAACAAAGTTCTCTAAACATCTCTCTCTCTTTTGCTCTCTATCTTTTCATTAGTTTCATAACAGGAGCACACAGAATAGCTACCAGAAGATAGATACACAAATATGAATATTTGTGAAATTTTATTATCTTGAAGCAAAAATTACAGAAATTTGAGGCATTTCGCCTCATTCTTTAAACGCTCTTGTTCTTCAAGAATCTGCATGGCATCTCTGTCTAAAGGAGTAGGCAATCTAAAAGAAGACTTAAGCAGAGATTTTAATCTCCTATTCTCTTGCTTTATTGTTTCTATCTTCATATTAGACTCCTGAAGAAGTCGCTGAAGGATAAAAATTTTCTCATGGAGTTTGTCCAAATCATAAGGTTTGGATTGTAGTCGCTGAGAAAATGCATAAATAGTTGAAGAGTAATGGGCACCGAGATTTACAAGCTCATAGATAGCTTCAACATCTGACTTATTAGTCAGATTAGCACCTGTGGTAGAAGCAGGAACAGCTGATGAGCTAGGTGCATAATACCTTATATATTGGCCATGAGAAGATTGCTGAGCCATTGCAGAAAAAGAATGCAGAAAGAGATTGCAGAATAAAAATGCAGAAAGAAATTGCAGAGTAAGAATGCAGTATGATTACAGAAAAGTGAAGAAGATGAGATGCGAATGAAGATGATCTGAACATCTCTTTTATAGAGAAAAACTAAGCACCTCTATTGATTCACGGCATCCCTCGTGAAGCATCTCTCTACAAGAGACGAGGCGTAGCATCATAGCCCTGCGGCGCCTGATAGCAGATGTAGCATTATAGCCTTTCGGCGCCTGACAGGTACATAAGAACTGTAAAATCCCGCGATGCTTGTCTGGCCTAAAAAGATGGCCACCGTTTTTGAATATAGAGGTTTGCGGCTTAATTTTGATAACTCCTCTAGTAATTATGTTATTTACAAGAACTCCAGAAGAGTAGTGAATTCAATGATCTCGGATCAATATGGTGAATTTCACTATAAAGTCCTGATTACTCCAATGGTTGCTCGATAATTTGATGAGCAGAAAAATCCATTTCGTCCTGAAGACGATGGAGAAATTTTTGGTCCTGAAGTACCTTATCTCCAGTTCAATTGAAGCCCTGAATATGTAATTATTTGGATCAAGTCCACAATTAGATGGATATACAGATGCGAGTTATCTATCAGATCCACACAAGAAGATCATTGCAATTCATGAGAAGAAAGTTGAAATTGATGTCAAGAAGATACGGTCAAGAAATAATCTGGTAGATTTATTCACTAAAGCATTACCAACTGCAACATTGGAATGCGGAGAATTGAAGACATATTATCATGTACTTTTCAGGGGAGTAAAGTCTTAAAAACTTGTGCTGATTGTACTCTTTTTCCTTCGCTAAGGTTTTATCCCACTGGGTTTTCCTTTGCAAGGTTTTAATGAGGCAATCTTAAAGCACTTGGCGATATACAGAATATTGTACTCTTTTTCCTTCGTCATTGGTTTTTTTTCCCACTGGGTTTTTCCATGAGAAGGTTTTAACGAGGCATATTCTTTATATGTGGTCATCCAAAGGGGGAGTGTTAGAAACCAAGTTCAAATTGTATTGTATGACCACATTTAGCCCCCAATAGTAATCTTAGGTACACCTACCCCCCAATAGTGATTTTAGGTACACCTAACCTCCTTTGTACTCTTTACCATTGGATTGATGACAAGTGTAACAATCCTAACCATCCTTTGTACCAAGAAATCCCTATAAATAGAGGGAGTCCTCATTTGTGTAAGACCCCAAGAAATAAGAGAAAACAAAGTTCTCTAAACATCTCTCTCTCTTTTGCTCTCTATCTTTTCATTAGTTTCATAACACGTTATCAGCACGAAGGTTCTGACGATCTTGAAGCTAGTAGGCTTATACTTCAAGTAAGTGTTTCAATATATTATTTGTAGTTCCCAAATGAATATGAAATGTTATATTCATTATTATTACTTGATTAAATTTTATGCTTATTTACATATTTTTCATACAAGTTTATTTATTTTTATATATACTTGTTATGAATTATTGATGATGAAATTTATCTCGGAATAGAAATTGAACATCCCTAAAGGATTGTTCTAAATCAATAATTTTATTGAGTATCTCATAATAAAGGATCTATTGATTCTATAAGATAATTTAAATGAGCAATATGTGTACCAAAAAGCTCATTATGATTTATGCACCTGAAGTTGCATAATTGAAAGTATGTTGAGAAAAACCACTAAAGAATATATATTTAAATGAACGTCTCAAATGTGCTCCCGAAGTAGCAATATCGAGTGTGCTCCCGAAGTAGCAATATTGAGTATGCTCCTGAAGTAGCAATATCAAGTGTAAAAGTTCATAATATATTCTAAATTTATATATGGTTTTCTAGTGGTTAAGCAACATAATGAGATTTTGCTAAGAAATCATGAGCCACGTCCTACTAGTTCCACATCATTCCCTGAAGTGAATGAAATTGGATTTATATCATTCCCAGAAGAGAATGACGAATTGTTTTCAAAGAATCCAAAAGATTGGACGTGGTGATGAATATATTTATAGTATTTCAATGATTTCGAGCCAGAAGCTCGTATTGAAAATATTATCAGCTTTATCTTTGAGATGATATTATGTTGATGAATCAAAAGTGATATGATTCAAAATATTTGTATCTTTTCATGATTATCTTGATCATCCAAAATCAATTACGATACGTCGAATGATTTTCATATGGACGTCCATAAAAGAACCAGAAGATTCTTTTACTATAAAGTCTTACCACCAGAAGTGGAAAGAAAAAAATTTGCCAGAAGCAAATAAGATGAAATAATTCGACGTTATCATGATTCCCCCAATAGTGATTTTAGGTACACCTAACCTCCTTTGTACTCTTTACCATTGGATTGATGACAAGTGTAACAATCCTAACCATCCTTTGTACCAAGAAATCCCTATAAATAGAGGGAGTCCTCATTTGTGTAAGACCCCAAGAAATAAGAGAAAACAAAGTTCTCTAAACATCTCTCTCTCTTTTGCTCTCTATCTTTTCATTAGTTTCATAACAGTAAATTATTTATTCAACATGCATGTGTAATTGTCAAACAAAAGTTTGGTGCTCCAAAAGTAGCTTGCATGCTCCTTCCTTTGTTTTTGGGTCCGACAATATTCCCTTGCGAATCTTATAATATGTTGATCCTCCGCGTGTACTGATCCAATGGAAGATGATTTGAAAATCTTCTGGTGATATATGTTCACACTTCACTTTCATTAAGTTTTCAGTCAATGTTTGTACATGATTTATAGAAAATAACCCATATATTTCATTGGGCATTGATGGCTACTTAATTGCATACAGCTTGCATGCCAATTGTAATTGTTGAGCAACTATTTTTCAACCATGTTTGTTCATGGTTTGTTTTCACAATATCGCTCATGCACGCAACCGCTTTAAAATTAAAACTAGTTAATTTTGAGATATAATATCGGATGTTGTAAAAGACTTAATATTTTTTCTTCCCTAATATCAACTGGGTTTAAGTGAATTAACAATATATTTACTGTTTGACAATGTTATTCCAAATATGTACCATGTCAATTAGCAGTGGTACATTATATGAGAGCATGCAATTAATAATAGACAAATCTTTTAATTTTTATGCTAAGAATAATACTATATATAAGAATTAGCTTGGTGATTTCAAGTATCAAAAAGATCATTGGGTCAATTATTTGCAATAGATCGTGAGTCGTGAGAGATTAGAGAGTAGAGAGATTAAACTCTCTCTCTCTCTAAAAAAAATAAAATTAAGGGCTCTAGTCTGATTTTTGCCAAAGAAGGAAGAGGCCTCGGCTGACATTGAATATCTATGCATAAAGATTTCCAAGAACAGCAATGAGTTACCTTTGGCCCACCAATGCCTAATCCACATCAAATTCTTATCTCGTCTGCCCTGCGAGTCTCAACCATCCCACGCGTATTACTAATATTACTAGATCCCTTTATCCTTATTATAACATCTCCAAGTTTCATTTTCTTACAACTAGAACATAAACGCATTCCACTCGCGAGAGAGACAGAGGACTACGCAACTCTCTAGGATTCTTGTTGAGGAAAGCTAGGAGAGGATCCCATCTGCAGGGATGGTGAAAGAGATAAACCAAACTGGGGAAATGAGGGCGAAAGCAATGGCGCCAGATATGTTGGAGAGGGTGAATTCGGCTCATGATGATAAGGAAGCAGTTTGGGACATCTCATCTAATCTCAACTCATCATTACAATTTTTTCAAATCTCCATACAAAATATAATAAATAATTTAACTTTTTCAAATTCTAATATAAAATTAATATTAAAAAATTATATTACAATAATATTTTATTCATTACTATTCAAAACATTTTATCTCATTTGTATAACCAAACGGGACCTAAGACAGTGACACAAAAATATCGGTTCCAACCAAAGACAAGAAGTACTGTAATTCCAGCAAAGAGGAGGCTTGTGAAAACGCTGATGTATGAATCCATTGTCCATTCTGTTGACTCTCTTCTCTCTTGTTCTCGTGGTGGTGCTTCCTCGTCCTCGTCCTCGTCTACAAACCCAAACATCAGCTCAAAGACTGTTCCACCAAACAATATTTCAGCAAGTGCCAGGAAGGATAACAGCATATTTCCATACCCATCCTAGTACGCATGGCAATGCATGATCATGCCATATATTGCCTGCCCTTGTGTCTGTGAAAAGGGCTCAAGGCCTTTATCTTCGTTCTTTATTTGTCATATCTTTTGGTGGCAGATGATGTTATATGCTCCTAGTTCTTAGACATGAGTGGTACTTTGATTTTAGCGTTTGTAGTAGTTTCTCGATCGGGGTTTAGCACAGGAAAATCCTTTCAGTCTTGTGTTGCATAAAATTGGCATTTTAATGCTATATACGTACGTTCTGTTCTGCTATATATGTGACCATATTCCTTAATTTACTTTTATACCAATTATAGTATCTATTCTTATATAAATCGGTAAATTATTTATGTTCAACATGCATGTGTAATTGTCAAACAAAAGTCTGGTGCTCCAAAAGTAGCATGCATGCTCCTTCCTTTGTTTTTGGGTCCGACAATATTCCCTTGCGAATCTTATAATATGTTGATCCTCCGCGTGTACTGATCCAATGGAAGATGATTTGAAAATCTTCTGGTGATATATGTTCACACTTCATTTTCATTAAGTTTTCAGTCAATGTTCGTACATGATTTATAGAAAATAACCCATATATTACATTGGGCATTGATGGCTACTTAATTAATTGCATACAGCTTGCCAATTGTGATTGTTGAGCAACTATTTTTCAACCATGTTTGTTCATGGTTTGTTTTCACAATATCGCTCATGCACGCAACCGCTTTAAAATTAAAACTGGTTAATTTTGAGATAATATATCTGATGTTGTAAAAGACTTAATATTTTTCTTCCCTAATATCAACTAGGTTTAAGTGAATTAACAATATATTTACTGTTTGACAATGTTATTCCAAATATGTACCATGTCAATTAGCAGTAGTACATTAGATGAGAGCATGCAATTAATAATAGACAAATCTTTTAATTTTTATGCTAAGAATAATACTATATATAAGAATTAGCTAGGTGATTTCAAGTATCAAAAAGATCATTGGGTCAATTATTTGCAATAGATCGTGAGTCGTGAGAGATTAGAGAGTAGAGAGATTAAACTCTCTCTCTCTCTCTAAAAAAAATAAAATTAAGGGCTCTAGTCTGATTTTTGCCAAAGAAGGAAGAGGCCTTGGCTTCCTTCTCATTTTCTCTTCCTTTAAGGAAGAGGCCTTGGCTTCCTTCTCATTTTCTCTTCCTTTCTCTCATTCCTCTATCCACCAATCTTGTCTATCAAGGTAGTTCTTTTCGTTTAGTTTTATTTTGCTAATTCGTCTCTCGGGCATCTATTTATGGAGGTGCATCCTCTCCTCTTATGAAGGGTGATGTTGAGTCTCTGTTTAAGCAGAGAGTACTGTCTATTAGACGTCTATTTGTAGAGAATATTAGCAATAGTAAATATTAGACCAGCCATATATAATAGAAAATAATATACTGATGGAGCTCCAAATGCATTATATTGATTTATGATGTTATGTTTAAAATAGAGACATCCTAGAATGTGTCTAGTATTCATGGATGTAAATTTCTTGATGAATGAATGATGGCTGTTTTCTTAAAAAAAAACAAAGATCATGGAATTATTATACATAATTAATTAATCCCAAGCATGGATTTATTTGACATGGTAGATGAACTGCAAAATGTTCCTCCTCCCTTCCCTCTCTTTTCGTTTAACGAATCTGTAAAGTGCATGTGTCATCGATCTTGATTTGATTTTAGTGAAAGGTTAATTGATCCGAGTCATAATTAATGACGGGCCATGATCTTGATTTGGTCTGTAATTTCTACAATAAACGTAGAAATGGGGAACATGTTGGACCCAAGTGGGATTGTTCCTAGCAAGAGGTCTTCTATCTTGACAATGATATGATTGGAGATATCACAAGACAAATTTCTAAGGAAGAATAAACTGAAAGTCATACACCATCTTAGGCGGTGATAATTGTTAATTCATTGTTGATCGAACTTGTGGGGGGCTTTAATTCGTATGGTAAAATTGGTGTAATTCCTTTTGAATATATGAGACGATATTCGATCAATCGACTTGATCTATTCCAAGATGCCATATAATTAGAAAAAGTATTTACATATATAACAACTAAATATTAACAATATAATACGTCATCCTATGATTGAGCGAGAGTATTAATACGTTTGATCTATATTTTGAGATACATAATAATTAATTAATTAACAAGACAACTTTAATCATTACTATTCTAATTATAGTTCTCAGCACTGATCAAGACCAAACATAGCATAGCTAGGTACTTTAATCTTTGTTCCGATTTGCTCTTTTAATTTATTCTTTGTTATGTACTTTTCTTTTACAGGTCGGTGCGTTTATATAAAAATATGGTACAGTTATGCCCGTGTAATATGAGTTGGCCAGGTTGATTCCAAATGATACGTTAGGCGAACCTTCTGATGATCAGTAGATTTCCTATGAATCTGCATAGATTTTTCTACCTTTATCTGCTTTTCTCGCTTTTCGGGGGTTGCATGCTCTACTTGTCTGTCTTTCTAAAATGTTGCCGAAGATTTTCACTCATTAAATAAAGAGAATCCCAATACAAAAGGTTTAGAATATATATTCTTTAGCTAGCTACAAGCTCAGTTATTGCCTATCCCAGTGAAAACAGACTTTGTCGTGCGAAAGTTTCCCAAAATATAAGCTTCCATGCATGATTCAACATAATGATAATAATTTTTCTTATTGGATCAATGATTTAGCATCGGATCATAGATTCATAGAATAATATGAGTGGAAGAAACCCATTCAAACTGAGTAAGATTCAAGAATTGGGTAGCTTTTTTCCTCTAATGTGATACCCCAAATCTTACGTAGCAGCAGCTGGGCCAGAGCAGCACTGTGCGCAGTTGTGGGGACGGGACCGGGGACACAAGGGCCAAAACATTTTTCTTTTGTCTTCATCGTCAATTTTTCCTGTTGTCCCTTTAACTACTTGAAGCATGACCCTTTACTTCCACCCTATTTATTTTTCTAGTTGCTTTCCACCAGCTCCAGTTTGATATAGTTCTGCTGCGTGTGAATTGAAAGAATAGGCCAGGAATGAGTGAGGCCAATCAAGGGGGTCGTAAGGCAGTTAAAACTGCAGATACTTCTGGCAATGACGGAGCCGGCCGGGGTGTGGTTCCGGTCAGGGAGAGAACATCGACAAAGCAGCCGGCCAAGAGAGGATCTGTGATAAAGAAGATTTGGGCTGACATTTCTAGACTCTTTCGGTGCGATCCTCCCTCTTAAGTTTGAGAAATCTATATTTGCTTGTCTATGTCTTTATCATGTTAAGTCATGTTAGTCTTGTATGTGTCGTACCGTACGTTGTTTGTACGTTTAAGTTGTGTTCTCCTCTGTAAGTTTTAAGTTGTTTAAAGTACAGGCATGCAGTTAATTACTCGGCAACCTATATATGGTTCATGCTAGGATTAAGCAGTCATGTTTCACAGAATACTATATCAAGGATCCTATCATTAATGTCCATTGTCCACTGTATCCTCAAGACATGAATCATTAGAATTCTAGGAAAATCTTGGGTCTATATTTCAGACAAGCAAAGACAGAATAATTATGGATTGTATTAAATAATGTGAGATTCACCTATTATATATGTGTATGTATATATATATATATATATGTCTATTTCTTCGATTCAAGTCCTAAGAAATTAAGAATTGTAGGAATCTTTGTTTTCATCAACTGCTCATGTCGATTCAAGTCGTAAGTTTAATATTCAAATAGGACGTGGTGTTCACGAGATACTAACACCCACCAATAGCAAAGCGCCACATTCGAGTTCTATGGGTCACAAGGTAGACTTGAAAAGTATGGGATCGCTGCCCATTTCTTCTCCTCACAGATCAGTTCGCCAATCCTCAGTCCATCCCCATCCTCCACCATTTCACCCGTAGAAAAGAAGTTCCGTCTCAACTAATCTCTCTCACGTAGCGAGGTCTTCCGACAAACATCCATCTCACCCATCTTGTTCGCAGCTGTCCAACACAATAATTGCTGGAACAAATCGAAAACGATGTTTGGTCTGCCACCAAATAAACACGGAATCAAAGACATCTTAGCTTGTTTACTTTGTCACCTGTGTATCAAAGCAGAGCAGTGAAACAAGATCTAGCCCGGAAATATTAAAAAACCGCTTGGGAACTTTGATATGCTTGAGAAGCCAGAAAATGGGTTTGCATAATGTTCTCATTCTACATTAACAAACTCTCTCTGGTAGTTGCCTAGTATCTTTGTAAACCTTTCAAGTAAAAACACAAGCAAGATTTACAGTTAATGGCTGAGTGAGAATAAGATGGATGAAAATTCGGGAAATATACGATGGTGCGACCCATGTTTAAAAAACTAAGGCACGGACTACAGAGAAAACCACTCAGTTCTTACGGCGGAGAGAGGGGGCGCAATAAGGAGAGAGGGGCGGTGGGTTGAATGTCGGCCTGTAATAGTAGAAACACAGCAGAAGACGAACATTACCGCAAGGGATGAATTCATTATGCATAAGATACAATCCAGTGCAATAAGTGCATGGAAGAGGGACTTCAGTTTTTTTTTGTCAGGAAACCCAAGTTTCTCTACTTGGGTTTTGGGTTCACGGGAGGTTTATTGGGCTTATGTTCTACAACTGTGTGTAGACAATGCTTGATCCAAGTCCTTGTTTCACGACCAATTGAGTCAGCCGACCACGTAGCCATTGGATGAATGAGTTCTTATAGTTTGCTTTAGAACTGAATAAAGGAATTAGGTTCACCACTAAATAATCTATTATTTCGGATCAAGAAGTGATTGTTTGTGCATGAGTGATGCTCTCTCTCTCTCTCTCTCTCTCTCTCTCTCTCTCTCTCTCTCTCTCTCTCTCTCTCTCTCTCTCTCTCTCTCTCTCTCTCTCTATATATATATACACATATAGCTCTAGGGTGGGTAAATTCCACCCCACCAATTTTAGAAAAAAATGGAGGCCATTATTAAAATAATAATTTTTTTATATACGTTTCAAATTTATTTACTTTTTTCAAATGATTTGTATACTTAAAAATTGTAAATATCATTTCTCTAACTTTGTGCATTAAAGTGGACAATGAAAATAAGTCTTCCATGTAAGAATGATTGAAACATAATTAAGAGATTAAAGTGGATATTCTCCATTAGGGATGGATAGCAGGGCTTCGCTATCTACCACCTTGCCTACCATGTTCGTCCCTACACGCTTTTGAAGGTAGGGGGACGAGTCCTAGGTTGGGCCCTGGCCTATCCAGGGTTTACTTTCTCTGCCAAGATATAATATATATAGAAACAAATTCATAAGTAGATATAAAATGATGTGGTTTTATACTTACAAAAGAGTATATAAAAGGCAAAACCCTAAATTTTAATTCATCTATCCTCTCTCTCTCTCTCTCTCTCTCTTCTCCTCCTCCTTGGATCCTCCTCTACTTTTTGGTTTCTCCCCATTGTTGTCTTCTTGAAATGTGGCATGGAACCATGGTTGCAAATGGCCATGGGTTTGAGTTCTTTACTTGGAGCCATGTCCACACCGTGGTCTTGTCGTGGCCGTGATTTTCTTGCCATATGTTTAATTGTTTGTACTTTATAATTTCTTAGATTTGTTGTTGGATAATATATTTGTAGATTTTAGGGATGGATCTGTAGATTTTTTGTTCTTTTTTTGGTTGTTTTAGATTCGTTTTTGGATTTTTTTGACTTTTTCCAGTTGTATTTCGTCATGGGTGGGGTGGGGCAAATGACTGTGTGGCCCAATCCACCCCAGGCATCCGGATGGAGATCACACTCCCCCATAGAGGTTGATGCCAGGGTCAGGAACCCAAATTATCACCGCCACCCATGCGGGGATAGGATAGGGGTACGCCCATCTGAGGGTTGTGGGTAGTACCGCTACTTTATAATATTTGAGAAACTTTTAGGACTCTCCATAACCCGCTAGCCTTGTTTGTTTGTTTTTTTTTTTTTTTTTTAAATGGGAAAACATCATATTATTAAGCATAAAAACTTTACAAATGTATATAGTCAAGCCAAATGGTCTGAGAAACAATAGAGGGTACATAGTGGCACCAAACCTCAATGTTGTCCACATTCCAAGCATATCGAGCAAGGCAGTGGGCAACTTGATTCCCTTTTTGATTCACATGTTGAATTATGCATACTTTGAAAATCCTTAAGAGCTTTTTTGCTTCTTGTATTAGAACCCGCTGTGAAGAAAGAGATTCTATCTCACTTTGAAGCTCCTTAAACATTAGTAGACAGTCACTTCCCACAATGATTTTTGCAATTCCCATAGTTGCACAAAGCTGTAGACCTCGAAACATGGCTAGAATCTCGATAGTTTTAGGGTCTTGGACCTCATTTTCCTGTTTACTTGTAGGCATCACCACATCTTCCTTCCCATCTCTGAGTATTGTTTCAACCCCTGCCTTTTTCTGATAAGAAAACATAGCTCCATCAACATTGAGTTTCAGAAAATCCCCACGGGGAGGATGCCATTTGATATAAGAAGTCAGATTCAAGGCTCGACCATTTTTCAAATCCTTGTGCAACTTTAACATAGACAATGCATGCTCAATCACTTGGGTAGGGTCCAAGCATATTTTATCATGCAGCGTCTCATTTCTCCTATACCAAAACCCCCCTGCCAATAGGAAGAATTTAGCCGGGTCATCACTAGAGCCTTTTTCTTTTGACTTAGAGCAATGTCTCTCACATTCCAGTGCTTATTGAGATCTCTAAGTAAAAGTAAATATCTCTCCCAGTATTCTTGAATGGTGGGGCAAAAGATGATAGCATGTTGGAGTCCTTCTATATGATTCTTACAAAAACTACATTGGAATTCAACTTCAATGTGCTTCTGTTTCAGGTTAAGGAGGGTGGGCAATCCTTGTAGGCTCTCCATGCGAACGCTTGACCTTATTAGGAATTCCCAGTTTCCATATTGCATGCCAGAGAGTGTTTTTCATGTTTTCATTCGAGCTCTCACCTGTGTTTTTGGTCATTTTCTCCCTAAAATGTCTATATGCACTTTTAATACTGTACTTCCCATTCTTTTCCTGAGTCCATAATTACTTAACTACATGATCTCTTGGACAAATGATGACCTTTAAAATGTTAGGTGTAATAATTAGATTGGAAAGAACTCTAATCTTCTGGATATCCCACTCCATACTAGTGTTATAAATATAGTATTCTCATTTTATTGTGTCTCCATGTGAATCATTTCTCTATTAAGAGTTGATGGCCTAGAACCCAGTTGTCTAACCCTATTTTCACTGACTTACCATTCCCTATACTCCACTTGCAACCTCCAAGAAGTAGATTCTTTGCCTCCCAAATTTCTTTCCAAGCATAATATGGAATGTTGCCTAGGAAAGATTCAAAGAGGTTTCCTTGTGGGCAATATTTAGCCTTGTAAATCCTGTGTAACAAGCTGTCTTCTTCTTTTAGAATTCTTCACCCTTGTTTTGCAACAGAGCCATGTTGAAAGTTCTCAAATCCTTGAAACCAAGCCCTCATTTAAATTTTGAATCACACATCCTTGACCAACTGATCCAATGAATCTTCCTCTCATCATTTTTCTAACCCCACTAGAACCTAGCCATCATATTTTCCAAATCAGAACATAGATTCCCAGGTAACTTGAAGCAACTCATGGCATGCATATGTTGGGATGGATAAAGCCACAACCTTTATTAATACTTCAAATAATATTGTTGGGATGGCATATGTTGGGATGGATAGAGCCAACCTTTGTTAAATGGTTTATTTAACTGCAAATGTTTCCAACGAGCCCATTATTCAGGTTAGGAAATTAACTAGCACTAGCAAAAAGTGAGGAATGAAACTTCTCAAGGTAAAACTTGCAAAAATGGCCAACGAAGTTTTTCTTATTTGTGAAGGAGAAGTGATTGAAGTTAGGCAATGTGCGATGTACACTGTACATGAAGCATTGTTTCCAAATACATTTTTTTTTTCCCAGTTGCCAACTTTTTTTCTTGTAGCTTCGCCCACTGAATCGACATACAGCAAGTGTTTGAAATATCCAATGACGGCATGTTTTTTGAAAATTGAATTGGAATGGAAAGAGATGTATTTGCACATGCAGCACATCAAACATGAGCACTTGGCAGCTTAATTGCATCTCATGCGTAGCAAGTCCCCAAGCTGAAAGGTAAAGTGGACCTTAATAAAATACCAGGAGGCACCTAATCTGCTATGATCCCCACTCTGCTTGATAAAAGTAAGCAAAACCATCATTGATTATTCCCTCTACGCAGCCGTTATGCAACGGGTTTCATACCCGGCAACCAAATTCAAATATCTGAAAAGTAAAAAGAACAAAAGCAAAAAAGCTACCAACTCCACTTTTTTTCCTTCCCCTTTTCAAATGCTACTGCAACATCTTATATAGAAATGGCCACTACGTTCTTCTATATGCTGGCTATAGTCCTTACTCTCCTTTGCAAAGATCTGAATCAACATCTATGAAATGGGTTCTTGCATCAGCAAATACAGACCCAAGAAACATCCCCAGGAAGAACTTAGCGATGTCCAAGACAAGCGTGTCATCTCTCAAGCCCCTAAAACTCCAAGTACTCCTCACTCAAACAAAGTTTCTCCTTCTCCTCTTTCCCCCACTTCTTCAACTTCTTCTGTTTCTTCCCTCACTTGCACTGCCAGTAACACCACGACCTCAAGCTCATTGTCATCGAGTGCATCTTCGGTCTTGAGCTCGAAAGATCGATCATTCTCCAATGAGTTCTTGTGGTCATGTGTTAAGGAGAATCCGCATGTTGTCCGTATCAATTCTATCAAGGAAAATTCTGCTTTGCTCAGTAAGGTTCAGATCCAAAAGACAGAGAGAGTGGCAAAACCAATTGCCGCACCACAGAAACACCCACAAAAAGCTGCTGCCTCGATACCACAGAAGATAGTCCGGTCAAGCTCTCCTACACCGCTGATAAGACAGAAGAGTTTTCGGAGGGATCCCGAGTGGCCTAATCATGCATATTCTATACCAAGCAGATCAATACTGAAGTCACCATCTCCAAGCCGGAGGTATAATAATGGTGACAGATATGGGCCAGTTTTGATACACGCACCACTAGAATGTCATTCAAAGCATATCGTCGGCTCGAAGCCTAATACAGTGAGCTCTGTACAATCATCTGTGAGGAAGGAAAACTTGAGGCCGACAAGTCCAAATAACAACTCAACTCGTCAATTAGGCCCTTGTTTGAGGAATAGGGAGACATGCATACACAGAATTGGTTCAAAAATCGATGACATCGCAGTTGGAAAAGCACTGTCGGATTTTGACAACGACTCGATTCCCATGGAGGACATTGACAACCCTCTCATCTCCTTGGATTGTTTTATCTTTGTGTAGAACTAAGTGTGCTGATATATATATAGTGTTCATAGCATTCATTTTTGTTTTTTCATTGGGTATTTGCAGTCTTCATTCATGAACAGTTTTCGATAATGATTAGCTGGATCAAATTCCCTCTTCTTTGTGGTTATGGGATCATGAGTATTTCCCGATTTCCTTTTGTAATTATTTTTGCTGCCTACATATTCTATTTTTGAAGTAATGTAATGAAGCTAAGAGTCTTGTTGTTTGGAAATGTTAATAAATTAAATGATTAGATTCATTTATTCTTATCGATCGTCACAAACTTTTAAAAAAAATAGTGATTTAATATAATATCAGAATATGTATCTGAGTTAGATCCGAACATGGTGACATGAATGGCATGAAATTTTCTCTTCTCACTCTCGATACTGCCGAAATTGATCAAATTGAGAGCAAATCATGAACAGAAAATTTCTGCGTCGTATAATTCCCATTACAGCTTGAAGACAGTATGGGGTAGTCTTTATCACAAGTGAGAAAAGATCAATCCCCCTACTCATTAATTAGATGACGATTAATCGTGTAATTTTACCTACTTTTGAAGTCTTTTTCTTTCTACTTCAATGTATGTAGACATAGTTGTGCGTTCTCTTTTAACTTATATATGTTGGTGTTTCTGCATATGACAAACATACGAAGATGATATAATTGACCACTTGGCGATTCGTCCCGCATATGACAGACCATCCAAGACATACAACGTTTTGGCAGGTGAACTGGTCTAAAAAAGACGCAACAAGGTTGAAAATTGTGATTGAATCTCTCAGTTTCCTGTTTAATTCTAGTCTAATTGCCAAACTTAACACTCTTTTGAGTGTTAGATTGGCTAAAATTAATCCTATAATATAAGAGTATTGTTAGAAACCAAGTTCAAATTGTATTGTATGACCACATTTAGCCATCAATGGTAATCTTAGGTACACCTACCCCCAATAGTGATTTTAGGTACACCTAACCTCCTTTGTACTCTTTACCATTGGATTGATGACAAGTGTAACAATCCTAACCATCCTTTGTACCAAGAAATCCCTATAAATAGAGGGAGTCCTCATTTGTGTAAGACCCCAAGAAATAAGAGAAAACAAAGTTCTCTAAACATCTCTCTCTCTTTTGCTCTCTATCTTTTCATTAGTTTCATAACACGTTATCAGCACGAAGTCTCTGACGGTTTTGAAGCTAGTAGTCTTCTACTTCAAGTAAGTTTTTCAATATATTATTTGTAATTCTCAATATGAATATGAAATGTTATATTACTTGATGAAACTCTATGTTTATTCTCATAATTTTGTAAATGTATTTCTTAATATAAACATACTTATGTTCCTGATTTATATATGTAGAAAATGTCAAATCTTACGAAATTGGAATTCGTTGCTCTTGACATTTCTGGGAAAAATTATTTATCTTGGATCCTTGATGCTGAGATCCATCTAGATGCGATGAACCTGGGAGATACAATTAAAGAAGGAAATCAAGGGTCCCGGCAGGACCGTGCTAAGGCAATGATTTTCCTTAGGCACCATCTCCATGAAGAATTAAAAACTGAGTATCTCACGGTGAAAAATCCCCTTATTTTGTGGAATGATTTAAGGGAGAGATATGAGCACCAGAAAACTGTGATCCTCCCAAAAGCTCGTCATGATTGGATGCACCTGAGGTTGCAAGATTTCAAGAGTGTTAGTGAGTATAACTCTGCACTCTTTAAAATTAGCTCAGTATTAAAATTATGTGGTGAAAAAGTCACTGATGATGACTTGTTAGAGAAGACATATACCACTTTTCATGCCTCGAATGTGCTCCTGCAGCAGCAGTATCGAGAGCGAAAGTTCAAAAAATATTCTGAACTTATATCTTGTCTTCTTGTAGCTGAGCAAAATAATGAGCTTTTATTAAGAAATCATCAGTCACGTCCTACTGGTTCTATATCATTCCCTGAAGTGAATGATACTAGATTTACACCATTTCCAGAAGCAAATGGTGCATATTTTCAAAGAAACCGAGGACGAGGACGTGGTAGAAAAGATTACAGAAGTGGAGGTCCTAGAAGAGACCACACTAAAAGGGATAATAGAAGATATACACCGTACCACCAGAAGTGGTTCAACTCAGAGAAGGGCAAAGGTCCTCAAAATAAATCTTTAAAGAAAGATGAAGATGGATGCCATAGATGTGGTATGACTGGACATTGGGCTCGTACCTGTCGTACAGCTAAGCATTTGGTTGACTTATATCAAACTTCTATAAAAGAAAAAACAAAAAAGTTTGAAACAAATTTTGCTGAATCATCAGATGCTTTAGATAGAGAAGATATTACAAATCTTGATGTTTCTGATTTCTTTGAAAATTCTAGTGATAGAATAGATCACTTGATTGGTGATGGAAGTGTTCCTTTTTGATTAATGTATTTTCTTTATTTATATTTTGCAATGTTTTAATGAAAGTTTTATATATTTTGTAGAATCATGAGTATTACTGATGAACTTGAGATGAATAATAGAGATGTATGTCTGGCTGACAGTGCTACAACTCACACAATTCTTAAAGACAAAAAATATTTTCAAAATATAACATTGAGTAGAGCCTACGTTCATACCATATCTGGTTCATCGAATCTAATTGAAGGCTCCGGAAGAGCTTATATTGTGTTGCCTAATGGCACCAAATTTTGCATCGATGATGCTCTATTTTCTTCACGATCAAGAAGAAATTTATTGAGTTTTAAGGATATACGTCGTAATGGTTGTCATATTGAAACCACCGACGAAGACAATAAAGAGCATCTTCTCATTACTAAAATAATTTCGAGCCAGAAGCTCGTATTAGAAAAACTGCCTGCCCTCTCATCTGGATTGTATTATACAGAAATGAAAACAATCGAATCACATGTGGTAATGCACCAGAAGTGCATTGACCCCAAAGTCTTTATGACTTGGCATGATCGCCTTGGACATCCGGGAGCAATAATGATGAGACGAATACTTGATAATTCGTATGGGCATCCCCTAAAGAATCAGAGGATTATCTTACCCAATGAATATCCATGCTCTGCATGTTCTCAGGGTAAATTGATTATCAAACCATCTATCTCAAAAATTGTTTTTGAATCTCCGTCTTTTTTACAAAGAATTCATGGGGATATATGTGGGCCTATTCAACCATCAAGTGGACCGTTCAGATACTTTATGGTTTTAATTGATGCATCAAGTCGATGGTCACATGTTTGTCTTCTTTCCACTAGAAATATTGCATTTGCTAAACTTCTTGCCCAAATAATTAAACTTAGAGCACAATTTCCTGATTATCCAATTAAAACTATTCGATTGGATAATGCAGGTGAATTTACATCTCAAGCTTTTGATAACTATTGCATGTCAATAGGCATAGATGTTGAACATCCAGTTGCCCACACACACACTCAAAATGGTTTAGCTGAATCATTAATTAAAAGGCTTCAGTTAATCGCTAGACCTTTACTTATGAAATCAAAACTTCCTATTTCTGCCTGGGGACATGCTATACTTCATGCAGCATCATTGATTCGTGTTAGGCCATCAGCATATCACAAATATTCTCCATTACAGCTTGCATTTGGTCAACAACCAAATATTACTCATCTTCGTATTTTTGGATGTGCGGTATATGTTCCAATTGCACCTCCACAACGTACAAAGATGGGTCCTCAACGTAGACTTGGAATATATATTGGGTTTGATTCTCCATCTATTATTAGATACCTTGAGCCTCTTACAGGGGATATGTTTAAGGCACGTTTTGAGGATTGTCATTTTGACGAATCCATTTTCCCAACATTGGGTAATGAGAAGTCGGTGCCTGAAGCACGACAGGAAATTACTTGGAAAAATAAAGCTCTTTCCCAATTTGATCCTCGTACAAATGAATGTCAACTAGAGGTTCAAAAGATTATTCATTTGCAAAGTGTTGCAAATCAATTACCGGATGCATTTACTGACACTAAAGGTGTGGTAAAATCATATATTCCTGCTGTTAATATTCCAGCAAGGATTGCAGTCCCTGAAGGACAAATTGCCAAAACAGCAACAGGTGAGTCCAAGATACGCCTGAAGCGTGGACGGCCTATTGGTGCAAAGGATAAAATTCCTCGGAAGAGAAAAATACAAAATGAATTTGGTACTCCTGAAGAGTCCATACCCACAACACAGGCCATAAGAGTAATTGATACTCCTGAAGAGAATAAATCTCCTGAAAAAGAACCTCCTGAAGAGGTATTTAATGAAATGTCTTCCCTTGAAGAGGGACAGGTACCTGAAAATAACGAGATCTCGATACATTTCATGAATACTGGAGAAATTCTGGATAGAAATAAAACCGTTGTGGACAACATATTTTCATATAAAATGGCCCTTGACATTACCAGAAGTAATGAAGAAATTGAGCCAAGAACTGTCGAAGAATGTCGACGTAGAAATGACTGGCCAAAATGGAAATCAGCTATTGAAGCTGAATTAAACTCGCTAGCAAAGCGAGAGGTCTTTGGACCAATTGTACAAACACCAAAGGGTGTAATGCCTGTTGGATATAAATGGGTATTTATGCGTAAGCGTAATGAGAAAAATGAAATTGTGCGATATAAAGCACGACTTGTTGCACAAGGTTTCCTGCAGAAACCAGGGATTAATTATGAGGAAACATACTCTCCTGTTATGGATGCAATCACATTCAGATTTTTGATTGGTTTGGTAGTTACAAAAGGATTAGATATGCAGTTAATGGATGTGGTTACTGCATACTTATATGGATCATTGGATCATGACATATATATGAAAATCCCTGAAGGATATAGAATGCCTGAAGCTTCTAATTTGAGTACATCTAAAAGTATGTACTCTATTAAACTTCAAAGATCCTTATATGGATTAAAACAATCCGGACGCATGTGGTATAAACGCCTTAGCGAATATTTATTGAAAGAAGGATTTGAGAATAATCCAATATGCCCATGTGTTTTCATTAAAAAATCAGACTCTGGATTTGTTATTATTGCGGTTTATGTTGATGATCTAAATCTTGTTGGAACTCCTGAAGAGATAAGAAGAACCGCTACATATTTAAAGAATGAATTTGAAATGAAAGACCTTGGCAAAACGAAATTTTGTCTCGGCCTGCAGCTCGAGCATTTACAAAATGGAATTCTCATTCATCAGTCAACTTATACAGAGAAAGTCTTGAAGCACTTTTACATGGACAATGCTCATCCTCTGAGTACTCCAATGGTTGTTCGATCACTTGATGTGCAAAAAGATCCATTTCGTCCTTGTGAAGATGATGAAGAAATTCTTGGTCCTGAAGTACCTTATCTCAGTGCAATTGGAGCCCTGATGTATCTTGCAAATTGCACTCGGCCTGATATTGCATTTTCAGTTAATTTACTTGCAAGATATAGTTCCGCACCAACTCGAAGACATTGGAATGGCATTAAACATGTCCTTCGATATCTCCGAGGTACAGTTGATATGGGATTATTTTATCAACATGGATCAAGTCCACAATTAGTTGGATATGCGGATGCAGGTTATCTTTCAGATCCACACAGAGGTAGATCTCAAACTGGATATGTATTTACTTATGGAAATTCTGCTATATCATGGAGATCTGTCAAGCAAACAATATCTGCTACCTCTTCAAATCACTCAGAGATAATTGCAATTCATGAGGCAAGTCGAGAATGTGTTTGGCTAAGATCAGTGATTCAACATATTCAAGAAAAGTGTGGTCTTCCAGTGATTAATGATAGTCCAACAATTTTATACGAAGATAATGCTGCTTGTATTACTCAAATTAGAGGAGGATATATCAAAGGTGATAGAACCAAACACATTTCACCTAAATTCTTTTATACTCATGAACTTCAGGAGAAAGGTGAAATTAATGTCAAGCAGATACGGTCAAGTGATAATCTGGCAGATTTATTCACTAAAGCATTACCAACTGCAACATTTAAGAAACTTGTGCAGAAGATTGGAATGCGAAGACTTGAAGACCTATTATCATGCACTTTTCAGGGGGAGTAAATGTCTTGAAGATTTGTGCTGATTGTACTCTTTTCCCTTCGCTAAGGTTTTATCCCACTGGGTTTTCCTTTGCAAGGTTTTAATGAGGCAATCTTAAAGCACTTGACGATATACAGAATATTGTACTCTTTTTCCTTCGTCATTGGTTTTTTCCCACTGGGTTTTTCCTTGACAAGGTTTTAACGAGGCATATTCTTTATATGTGGTCATCCAAAGGGGGAGTGTTAGAAACCAAGTTCAAATTGTATTGTATGACCACATTTAGCCATCAATGGTAATCTTAGGTACACCTACCCCCCAATAGTGATTTTAGGTACACCTAACCTCCTTTGTACTCTTTACCATTGGATTGATGACAAGTGTAACAATCCTAACCATCCTTTGTACCAAGAAATCCCTATAAATAGAGGGAGTCCTCATTTGTGTAAGACCCCAAGAAATAAGAGAAAACAAAGTTCTCTAAACATCTCTCTCTCTTTTGCTCTCTATCTTTTCATTAGTTTCATAACAAGTATTCATTTATTTATTTTCTCTCTAAATTCTGCTTTTGAAAGCTGATATTGAATATATAGCAACAATTTCCCCCATGAATTTATTTTCTTTTCAAACTTCTCGGCTGCAATTTTAAATTGTTTAAGATGTTATTTTTTGATGATTCCGGGCCTCGGTGTGTATGATGCCCAGATTGGGCTAGGAAAATGGTGACCAAGCCCTGACTTTGGCACATATATATGGGTATTTACATCTAACCCGCTTAGAAGAATTAAAAATTGAAGAAAAGTTTGGGAGATTTAGGAAGAATTAAGCCTCTTTTTACGTCAAAAAGTCAACACTGGCTTCAGTTTCCAATTGATAAATTTGAGGTCCGGATTTAGATTGAGTGTGAAATCTTGTTTATCCATCAACTTTTTGGCTTATTAGTGACTTTAAAGTTGTATTAACGTACATGTCAGCATAAAGGTGTCAATACATGATAAGCATAGCTTGTTAAATTTGGTTCTCACCAATGTAAAGAGACTGAGCTCGTACCTGAAAAATGAGATGAGATAAATATTTTATAAATAATAATAAAATAATTGGTTATTAGTAATACAATAATTTGAATTAAGTATTTATTAGGTTTTGTAAAAAGAAAGGGAAAAAGTAGAATAAAAATATTATAAAATTAAAATATTGTTATAATATATTTTTTTAATATTATTTTTGTTTTAAAATTTTGAAAAAGTTATTATTATTTTTATTTGAAAGTTTAGAGAAATTGTAAAAATTAGTATGAAAAAATTGTAATGATTGCTTTGAAATTTTCGTGTTTGAATGATATTTGGAAAGAAAATGAAGTTAGATGATATGAGATATGATGTGATAGAAATTGTTTCCAAACAACTCCGAAAACTCTGTATAATAGAGCTCCCTTTTCTGTTGTACGTAAGAATTTACTTTACAATATCATGGCAAGTTTCTCATTTATTTTGTAATATGGTATCGAATTAGGTTTTCTTTCCTTCAAATGACGTCCTCTTCATCACCTTCCATAGTTGAAGACTCTGGCCACCCATTCTTACAAAATGAAGGTTCTCTTGGTATAGTTCTTGTTACTCAAATTCTAATAGGAGAAAATTATTACACAGAGATGATTGATGCAGTCGGTGCTAGTTGCCCAGTACAAGATTGGATTTATAAATTATAATACCTCGTATTTACGTGTATTTTAATAATAATTATTGCATTTATTAGGGGTATGGGCTTTCTTGTTTTAAATTTTAGATGATTTATGTGGTATTATTTTACGACTTTTAACTGTGAAATTTAATTCAACGTGTTTTATTATTAATTATTGATTGTTATTTAAGATGCTCTTTAATTTAAATCAATTTATTGTTGGATTTATTACTTTATTTTATTTAGTTACTACGTTTTAATTTGAGTTATCGTTTTAAATCCTTTTCGTTTGATCAATTTTTAGACCCAAGATGAAAGGCTGGATCTCGTTTCTTTCCCTTCATTTTTCTTTTTCCTCTTTTCTTTTTCCATTTTCTATTCCTTTCTTTCCCTCCCCTGTTTTTCCCCGTGTGCGACTAGCTCCCTCTCATTTTCTCTCCCGCCAGCCCAGCCACCGTGCGCCACCAGTTGTCACCGCCCACCTCGTGGTCCTCACCTCATGCTAGCGACCACCACCCTACTGGAACCAGCCTCCACCTCTCTCTCTCTCTCTCTCTCTCTCTCTCTCTCTCTCTCTCTCTCTCTCTCTCTCTCTCTCTCTCTGTGCAGCACCCAAAACCTACGGGTTTCTCCTCCATGCATTGTTGTCCGCTGCTCTAAGACGTCGCCACCGCCACCAACCATCTCTTCCCTCACCGGCGACCTCCCTCCCTACTCTCCATCCCCATGGTCCCTCTCTCTCTCCCTGCGGCATTGGAAACCCGTTCGGGTTCTTCAGAGCACCCAACCTGAAATGAGTTTTACCTCCTCTCACGGGTAGATCTCCGCCGTGCGTAGTCACCTGTGGCTCCAAGCCGCCACAATCAGCTTCCCTTGCCTCCCTAAGCTCTTTCGTGGCCAACCCAAGCCTCCCATAGCTCCCCTTTAAAATTCTCAGTTTGAAACCCACGACCAACACTTGGAAAACACTATTCGCCACGGCTCCGCCACTTTTAGCGTGACCTTTGATCTTCCAGAGTTGCCTTTTGTTGACATAAGTAATTTTCCAAATATTTTTTGAGATTTAAATATATTTTTCACTAACAATTTGTTTGTGATCTGGTTGGTTTTGCCGGACGTTGAGTTCGAGGAGTTTAAGGGTTGGTTGGATTGGAGGATGAAGTTGTTTGTGAGGTTGGATTGTGCTTGGTATTTTTATGTCTTACTTGGATGCATGCTATACACTGCATAATTGCATGCATATTCATGAGCATGAATGAAAACTGGGTTTTCATGTATAAGATGATCATTTTTGGGTGTGTGTGTATCACGACCTCAAGCCGAGATGAGGTCTTATCTCGGTGGAGTTCATCTAGTCATTCGGGAGTAGAAAATACTGAGTGACGTCCCTTGGGTTGTCATTGGACGACAACAGAATCGGACGGGATGGTAACGCTCTTGTGCTGACTCCGTGGCCCCTCTACTGGTGGAAGCTAGAGGATGCTTGGCCACGAAAGTGCTGGGCGCAAACCTAGGTATCGCTCGTTACGAAGTCACCTGCCATTTTCCGGAAGCTAGAGGATACTTGGCCACGAAAGTGCTAGGCACAAACCTAGGTATCGCTCGTTACGAAGTCACCTGCCATTTTCCCGGAAAATGGCAGGTTCTAGATAAATTGATTTATGCAAAACATTTTTTGGAAAAATGGTGGATTTTTATACTGAGTCATTTTTCTGGAAAACAACATATGATACTTTTAATGAACTTGGTTTTTGGGCCAAAATGGAATTTGACGTGCGTTGGAAAATATTCATTTTAGGAAAATTGATGTTTTGGGTATCACGCATATTTCATCATATGCATGCATAATTGTTGGTTGCATAAATGTATTTTTATCTCTTTGGCTATTTGGTCTATTACTTACCTGTGGTACTGATTCTTGATGCCGTAGATTTTGATACAGATGAGGATGCAAAGCCCGAGGATGCGGATTTGCCGGAGATCACTTTCTCGTGGGATAGGATTTATGTCCCTTTTTCGGTTCTTATATTTTGGTTTATTTATATTTTTATCGAACAACTGTAATACTTTTTGAAATGCTTATATTTAAACGAATTTGTATTTAACAATTCTGGTACTTAGTTGATTGACTTTAACTTATCCGCTGCGTCTTTTGTCTTACACATGTTGTATGTACACACACTTAACACTTGTCGTTGGGGAGTGTGACCTGTATTGTTATCATCCCGATGCCTCGATTCCCGCATTTCCATTGGTGGGAGTTGGGGCTGTCAGATAAATGGTACAATTCCAGAACCCATTGATAAATCAGATTCTTCCTTTGGTGCATGGAATTAATGTAACAACATAATCATTTCATGGATAATCAATCCCGTCTCCAAAGAAATTGCTGCAAGTATCATTGGTATAAACACTAAAAGGGAAATATGGCAAGAATTAGAACATTATTTTACACAAAGCAATGGGCCAATAATATTTCAATTGGAAAATGATCTTTTGTCTCTCACATAAGGGAATTGGCATACAAAAATTTTATGTGCAGTCACTTTTGCATACTCCTTGTACACTTCACTAATATGATCGGTTGCATTACTTCTTTTTAATATAAAATTACTATTTTGACTAATCACATCAGTGAAGTGCACAAAGAGTACGCAAAAGTGACTGTATATGATATAACTCATTGGCATATATTACATTCATTTAAAAGGATTTTGGGATGAATTGCATGCCTACAATTCACTTCCAAATTGCGCTTGTAGTGCTCGACAAATTTTGTAAGGCTTAAGCCCATGTCCCAAGCCTAGGCTCAAATAAACTCTAGTTGAAGACCCTTGAAATGACGCTCTATAGCAGGCATGTCCCTTTTCCCTTCTAATTTTCCCCCACCCCCGATGATTACCTCCTCCCTCTCTCTTTTTAGTTTCTTCTTTCTGAAACTTTCTCTCCCTCCGAATCCCATTTCCTCCCACACTTACCTTCAGTTTTACTCAAGCCTCTTCAGTTAAACTTTCTCTCTTCACTCTGTAAGTTTTTCTTGCAGACACGTTTTCTCTCCCTCTCTCGTGCCCTTATACTTTTCTTGTGAATTTGGTACTATGATTGTTGGTATATTTTCAGATTGAGTTGCTGTATTGAACTAGGGTAAGCATCATCATCATCATCTCTCTCTCTCTCTCTCTCTCTCTCTCTCTCTCTCTCTCTCTCTCTCTCTCTCTCACATACACACACACTTGAATAAGAACACTCACTCTGAGTTCTTTCCTATTGCAGTTCATGGGTCTTCTTGGATCTGGTCGCCAACTAGCTTCATGAGACCCTCCCTCTTTTACCCCATGTTATATATTCTTCCTTTGTCTCATTGCATCTCCTCAAGAGACCCTCCCTCTTTCTCGTATATAATATTACCTATTCACCACGTCGTACTATGCTATCACCATTAACACAGTCGTAGGTTGCCTCACATTGGTAAGACTCTCTCTCTCTCTCTCTCTCTCTAGGTCTTTTCTTCTCTCTCAGTTTTTCGCTATTTTTCTTCTTTTTCCCTCAACACTCGTCTATGGCAGTCTGTTCCCATTCACTGATTTTTCTTGTAAAGCACAAATAATTTAAAACGCGTTAGTGCCTTTAAAGTAACATTCAAGAGACCGTTTTAACTGGGATTTGTATTTTGGTGTCGTAGGTGATATGAACAAGTTGGAATGGAATCCCTTAAACCCAGAATTAATTTGAAGACTTACCCAAGAAAGCCAAAATCAAGTCAATGGAAAAATCTATACTCATTGAGGAACTAGTTTCAAGAACCTAGATTATATGAAAACCTAAACCTGTTGATTATATGAAAACCTATCTCAAGAACCCAAATTATAAGGAGGAATGCTACAAAAGTTGTGATTTAAAATGTGACTACAAGGAGTTTAAATAACCCTTCCAAAAACATAACCCTAGCTAAAAATTTAAGAATATTTTCCAAAATACCCCTCGGCGCCCCCCCTCTAGTGCCTCTAACAATAACCCTAATTCTAAA
The DNA here is from genome assembly GCA_011037825.1 of Carya cathayensis. NCBI lineage: Eukaryota > Viridiplantae > Streptophyta > Magnoliopsida > Fagales > Juglandaceae > Carya > Carya cathayensis. The sequence goes on from QGSO01000478.1 coordinate 729,652, forward strand.
AGTATAATTACCCAAAGACCCTTTAGTGGCCACCCCCTATTACATGTAATAAAAATTCTTAGAAACCCTAATTCATCAAAATAAAACATATATAGGTCAAGCATTCTTACGTCCAATTATTCTAAACTAATTCATATAACTAATAAAATAAGCCACTTTAATTAAATAAACAAGTCCAAGACCTTCAATCACATAAACATAATAATAGGCCCAAATAATAAACCCTTAAATTCTAAGTCATGTTGCACTCTTCCATAATTTGAATCAAATGGATCAAAACTAGTTCTCCTTCCTTCAAGCCCATCTTGAATGTTGGAGTCTTGCTAGCTTCATCCCAAGTGGGTTGCACTCATCTATGTAAGGATTTCTTAATCTTCTTAACTCTTGATCTTGTAATTGCCCCATTTGAAACTTTCAAAGGATCTTTAAGACTAGGTCCAACTTGGTGCCCATCATTCCCCCTCTCCTTAAAATGATTCGATCTCGAATCTTCATCTACATCAAAAGAAGAACGATCAAAAACATTGAAAGTAGCAAAAATATTATACTCATCTAAAAGATCCACTTTTAACTCCACCTTCTTTTGTCCATCCAAACTACTCCTACCATCAACATGTAAAGGCATTAGATCTCAAGGAATAAGTGGATTAGAGCCATAATCAATTTCACAAGGTAAAAAATTAGTAATAGAATGAACACTCCAACTATATGCAACCTTAATGAATGGCAAATAATACTCCCACAAACGTTCAAGCAACACGTCAATGAATGGCAAATGATATTCCCACAAGCATTCATGCAATACGTTTAAAGTTTTCCTTACACCAAAATGATCCATCAAATCATCTCCATGTGCTTCATGCACAAGAAACTCACGCATAGAACTATTAGGTACACAAAATCTATTCTCTCTAAACAAGTACCCATTTAATCTATAGAACTTACCAAACAATGCCTTCTCCATGCTCCATACACACTAGCAAAGTCTTTATTATTAGCATACAATTTCTTATCATATTCAAATCTCAATAACTTTGCATTTCAAATAAAGATAAGGACATACCTTCTGGGTAATGTATCAACTACAAAAGTTTCCTTACCTTATGTGTATTTGATTATATGAGAAAATGTCTCAATGAATTCCACTCATTTGGCATACATTCTATTCAATTTACATTGTCTCTTTAAGTACTTCAAGGACTCATATTTGGTATGTATGAAAAATTCTTTTGGCCAAAGGTAATGTTGCTAAGTCTCCAATGCTGTCTCCGCCAGATTATTCCTATAGGTCTCGGTTGGTCCTCATGGACCTGTGTTGGAGTCAAAGGAACAAGTTTGATTATTTTTCCATCATTTTCAAAACTGTACATGTTCCTTAACCCATCATGAATCATTCTCCTATCACACTGCCATGGCCTCCCCAACAAAATATGGCCAGCATGCATAGGCATTACATCACAAAATACCTCATCCTTGTACTTTCCAATTAAAAAAGAAACAAACACTTACTTATTTACCCTAATCTCCTCAAAAACATTCAGCCACTACAACTTGTATGGTCTAAACTGTTTCAAGGTAGTTAAATTCAATTTCTCAACTAAAGTAATGCTATCCAAATTAGTACAACTCATCTCATCAATGAGTATATTACATACCTTGTTGTTGATGTGGCATCTAGTATGAAAAGTGTTCCCAAAACATAACCTTAGCTAAAAATTTAAGAATATTTTCCAAAATACCCCTGGGTGCCCCGCTCTAGTGCTTCTAAGAATAAACCCTAATTTTGAAAATATAATTACCCAAAGACCCCTTAGTGGCCTCCCCCCCTTATTACATGTAATAATAATTCTTAAAATCCCTAATTCATCAAAATAAAACATATGTAGGCCAAGCATCCTCAAGCTCAATTATTCTAGACTAATTCCTATAAATAATAAAATAAGACATTTTAATGAAATAAAAAAGTCTAAGGCCTTCAATCACATAAACATAATAATAGGCCCAAATAATAAATCCTTAAATTCTAAGTCATGTTGTACTCTTTCATAGCTTGCATCAAATGAATCAAAACTAGTTCTCCTTCCTTCAAACCCATCTTAAATGTTGGAGTCTTACTAGTTTCGTTTCAAGTGGCTTGCACGCATCCTTGCATAGTTTCCTTGATCTTTTTAACTCTTAACCTTGTAATTGGCTCATCAAGAACTTGCAAAAGATCTTTAAGACTAGGTCCACCTTGGTACCCATAAATAGGGTATCTCATACGTTCTTAACTAGCTTGGTCTCATGCTTGACTTCGACTAACCACTACGTCGTTTTAGGTATGTTAAACTAAGTATTGGTTTCACTTTTCACACATTTAATTTGTGGCATGTCTGATTGTATTAGCTGAATTTAAATGGAGGATGTTGGAAAGGATCTATTGGCTATGTTATTTTCTTTTAAAATTGTTAATGTGTGGCAATTTGGGAATTTATGTGGGGGATTGAGTTGTTGGAGAATTTTGACAACTTGATAAATTAAACTTGAAGTTTGTACATTAGTTGAAGGTTATTGAAAATTTTGTGATTTTATTTTGGTGCGACGAAAGGGGATGATTTTAAATAGTGGCTGGATAGGTTACAGTGGTGGTGTAGTAGTTATGTGACCGCTTATGACTGAATTGATGGCTATTTCGAATTTTGGTAGTGTCTATTTTGTTACCGTTTGAATTGTATGTTGACTGTTATGTTAAGTTAGATTGTTTGGATGTACATTTTGCTATTCGGGTTGATGTTGGTTGTGAGATATGAGGTATTTGTGACTGTCTAGTTTTGCTCTATGGTTGCTATTGGGTTGATTTTTTTTGAATTGATATGTGGAGGCTCGGGGTAGTATGTTGTCGGTTGATTGTTTTGAACTTTATGTTGATTGTGTAGGAGTTTTATATAGATGGTTGAGTCCACGTTAATAGTTTTTGGGATTCGTATGCAGGCTGTTTTTGAGCTGTTGTTGACCATTGGGGTGGTTATGTAGCTGATTGAGTGATAAAGTGTGTCGGGTTGAAACTGTTGTAAGTCTTGTTAATGTTTGATTTTGACTAGTGGGCTGGTTAGGTACTATATTTCATTTTGATTTGTGTGTAACATACGGAGAGTGGGTATTTTAGTTTTAAGAGCTAGTTATGATCTGCAAGATAGTATAGTATGAGAAATGTTAAGTAGTTTACATACTGGGAGTAAACAGGTGCTAGTTGATTGTTGAAATTGATGAGTTGCAGGCTGTTGCATATATAGTTATGAACTTGTTCTTTTTTATCATTGTGAAAGTGAAATATTTGATAGCTAGGTTATTTACTAGTATGTGTGTTTTAACATGTAAACAAAAATTTTCTGATTTAGGTTATTGTGACACGACTAGATTATAATTTCAAACCGTAGATAATACACTACAAAAGCCAGGTAAGTGGGGTTCCTATGTTAGACTTTGCATAAAAAGAAAATGAACCAATGTTGATTTTATGAAAAATGTGCATGAAAAGAAATGTAAAAACAATCTCAGATATGTGTTATGGATTACTCATGAAATCTATATAAAAGAGAAAGTGTTTTCCGACATGATTGGTATAGACATGAGCAATATTTTAACATGTTTCTGAAATGTGCAAAAGAGCAAATATGAAATTTGTGAATTTTATACATGTTATATGAAGATACTATGAATCCGTTTTGATTATGTGAAAATGATATAAAAAGGTTCAATACTCTATTTGATATAATATGGCATTTGAAAAACCTTTGGCATGACTTTCTAATCCTATTATGATTTTATTTATGGTTTTAATAAGATGGTTCTGATTCTGTTACATAATTAGTACCAACATCTCTAATATGAGTGCACATACTTTGGAGACAAAGTAATTTTTCTGTGTGCACACCCTAGATTTCAAGAATGAATAAGGGGAAATCTTACATTCTGATATTGCCTGGTTTAACCACCTAGGTATTACAACCTACCATGAGGGTTAAACATTGTATATTATATAATATGATATGATACGATATGATATGAATGATACTATAAGATAAAGATGTTCAGTCATATTATACCAAAAGGTTTTTGACAATGAACAGTTTGAAATGCCAGTTTGATGTTTTGATAATATGTTTTTGGGATATGCACTCTGAAAATGAAATATTTTATTTCTGCATATTGAACTCTATAAAAAGGCTCATGTTTACATACTAGTATATATTCTTTGTTTACTAAGTTGTTGATAACTCATCTCTTATCTTCACAATATTTTTCAAATGATATTAGATGGTTCAGCTGCGGATCAAGAATAGAAAATTGAGCAAGGCTAGCTGAGGATAAGGAATTGCGTACTTAAGGGTACCATTGCTTATGTTATTTGGGTTTAGTGGGACTTATTGAATTATCAGGTTATTATGTTGAGGTTATTGGAAGATTGTGGAAACATTGATTTATGTTATTTGATTTATTGCATTGATGACCTTGTGGAGGAAATTTATGTATTAAGTTGAAAAATATGAATTTATTTTTTGTTTCAAAATCTTTGAGAATGATATGTGTATTTGGGATATATGATTATAGGTTATAGGTAGTAACTTTCTGACCCATGCGGGTATGGTGTATTACAAATTTCCTTAGAGCATCTACAGTGCATACATATTATACAATTTCTTATGGTACTCAATGAAACTTTTTCCCAAGTGCAAGGAAAATTTCTCCTTATGGATCCTTTACCCCCAATTGCAAAAGTTTTTCCTTTCTTAGTTCAAGATGAAAAATAGAAAGAAGTTGGTGCATTAATAGCAACCCCTAATATTGACAAAACAACTTTTTTTGAGTAAAAGAATAGATATTTCAACGATCGATGCTTCAAGATTTGTTAATTTCAAGCATTGTAGACTCACCAATCACGCAATTAAGAAGTGCTACAAGTTACATAGGTGTCCTATAGGTCACAAGTTCAAAGGGAAGTTCTCTGTTACTAATCAAGTGTTTGACAACTTGCTAGTACACCACTTGATACTAATTCGTCTATGATTTTTCTTAGGAACAATATCAACAAATCTTGAACTTGCTAAATTCACAATCAACAAATGAAGTTCATCTTTTGAGCACAAAGTAGTCATAGTTTTGCCTCATGTTGATGATAATTTGTCTTCTTCTTTCTTAGGTTTTCCTCATTATGTAAATCCTTCACATCTTTTTGGTTCTCATTCGAGCTTTACTCCCAACAATTTGTCACTTCTAAATTTATCTTCTTCCTAGATCATTGATACAAGAGCTATTGATCACATAGGACATTCTTTAGATTCTTTTACTACTGTTACATTCTTTTACTACTGTTACTTGTACTCTCCATACCTTAGTAAAACTTCTTAATGACACATTTGTTTATGTTACTCATCTTGGTAATATTGGACTCATATTCTTTAATCGTGACATATATACTTTTAGTACCTTCTTTCTGTTACAATTTATTATTTCTCAATAAGCTTGCATCTGGTTAGAAATGTGCTTTTATTTTTTTACCTGATTTATGTTTCATTAAGAACCTTGTGGTATGGAAGATGATTATAATGGGTAGAAGATGTGATGTATTTACAATATTCATTTGCTAGTACACCATGCAAGAATGTCACTTCTCTTTGTAAATGCTATAAATGTTTCCAAATTTGATCTTTAGAATTGTTACTTGGGTCATCCTTCTTTACTTAAGATGTCTCTTCTCAAATACATCCAGTAGTTTCTTTTTCACATGCTTATACATTTCTTTGCATTGTTTGTCCTAAGGAAAAGCAGAAAAGACTTCCTTTTCCTCATAGTTCTAATGTTTCCAATGTACTTTTTTTCAATTGGTTCATTTCGATATTTGGGGTCCTTTTAATATCTCGACTTTTAATGGTTTTAAATTTTTCTAACACTTGGATGATCATTCTTGATTCACATGGGCTTATTTGATGAAGTGAAAAATGACGTTAAGCATCTTTTTATTTCTTTTTATAACATGAGAGAAAGTTAGTTTAATACTTGTATTTAGTCCATTAGAAGTGATAAAGGTTCAGAGTTCTTCATGACTGATTTTCTTTCCTCCAAAGACATTCTCCAGTAAATTTCTTGTGTCAATACACCACAATAATATATTGTAGCTGAAAGAAAACATAAGCACTTTAAAAATATAGTAAGAGCACTTAGGTTTCAATCTAAAGTTCCTCTACATTTCTTGAGTGACTGCATGTTAACTACTTAAATTCTCATAAATAGGAAGCCTAATTCTTTACTTTGTAACAAGTCGCCTCATGAGGTTATTTATAATTCTTTTCCTTCATATGATCATCTACAAGTGTTTGGTTCTTTGTGTTTTACCTTTACTTTTGGTCATAATAGGTCTAAGTTTGATGCTAGAGCCAAGAAATGTATATTTCTTGGTTATCCACTCATTACTAAGGGTTATAAACTCTTCAACCTTGAATCCAATATTATTTTTGCCTCTAGAGATGTCTTTCATGAGTTGATCTTTCCATATCATAAAAAATCTCTTACTATGCCTTTTGACCTTATATTATTGTTTTTACTCTACCTATTTTTGAATTTTCTACAGCTCCTACAGCATCAACATATATCTTTTAATTCACATATTAATAATTCAAATTTAGTTTTAATAGCTCTCAATGATCATATACAGCCTCACCACTTCAAAAATATGCTAGAGTGCACAAGACTCGTGGCTGCTTACAATCACATCATTACAATCTTACTGCATCATTTGCCACCAACAACACATTTGCAAGTTCCATTCAATCAAAACTAGGTAAAATAAATGCACTATATAGTGTTCTTTCTTATATAAAGTTATCTACTCCTCATCATGTCTTCAGTTTATCTATATCTTCTAAAACAAAACATGAGTTCTATCATCAAGGAATCAATTATTCTCATTGGCAAGATGTTATAAATGTTGCATTATTTACTCAAGAAGAAATTCATACTTGGACTCTTACTCCTCATCCCGTCATGCCTCGTACTTAGATATGAATCCTTTAACCTGAAATACAGAATAATAAAAACTCAAATACATAAAGTCCTCAAAAATCAAATGTCTCAAAGGTTATTCTAAGTAAAATAAACTAAACGCTGGCAAACTTTCTCTTAACTCAAACAAATCCACTCATCCCACTTGTCACTTATCTCATGTTTCTCTTATAATCCTGTTACGTGCCATTTATTCTACTTGTCACAACTATCAAAGTTATTTGTAAAAAAAAATGGAAGATAAATGGGTGAGTCCACCAACTCAGTAAGCAGTGAACCTATATTAGTGCATGTGTAACATGAGTCAGTTATAGAATGCCAAAAAAAAAAAAAAATAGAATCTAAAAAATAACATAGCAAAATTTCAGAAATGTTTGTTTACAACAATAATATAAAGACCTTTGATGTAAATATAATTGAAAGTGCATCATATTATAATAGAGGCCATGTTTAACTCCCGTGGTAGAGTTGTACTATCCTAGTAGCCAAATTGTGACGCCCCAAATTCTGCTTGGGATTGAACGGACATTTGAAGCGTCGAGACATGCAACACAAGGTTACCTGCCCCCGTTCATGACATATAAGATGCAATGTTCCTAACATGCATCTAGCATTATGCAATATTCGCAGCGGATAATTTTTTTTTTTAGCAATACTATGCACCAAACTAAAAATATCTCAAATACTTGAAACATATTTCATACATAAAGGCATACTAAAAAGCCGTGATCACCACACTAGTCCAAAATGGTTGTGATCAAAAGAATACTTGAGATACAACTCCAAAAGTACAAGTAGTAACCTAAGTTAAGTACTATGCCATCATGAACATCGCACCGTGGCCTAGTCGACTGTATTCAGTTGGTCAGATTCCAATTCTCCTTCGGGTCCCGTAACAAGATCTACCATTCGGGGGGAATGGTAGTTGTGACTACCACAGTGAGATTTGATTACAAATCTCAGTAAGTTAACATAAAACTCACACACAGGTTAAAGATGCATGCATGGCAGTAAAAGCATAAATGCATAAGTATAGTCGTACATAAGCATAGCATAACTTGACATATAGCATGACATAACCAGAACTTAAACGTGAACTGAACTTGACTTAACATGGCATGAACTTAAGCTTAAAACATAACATGAACAAACAACATAACATGAACGTGAAACATAACATGGACTTGAAATATAGCATGAACGTAAACATGCATAACATAAATAAGAACTTGAAAATAACATAAACTTGAACATAACATGACATGAACATAACATGTACGTGAGCATAACATAACATGGACTTGATCTAAAACTTGACTTATCATGTATTTGATCTGAAACTGGACTTAACATAAACTTGGAATATTATTCAATTGTCTTGATTAATAACGTGCGTTAATACGTACTCCACAGTTGTTGTGGCCCCACGTATTCAAGTAACATAAAATATAATACGTACTCCACAGTTGTTGTGGCCCCACGTATTCTACGTGTCACAATTGCTGTGTCTCACGTAGTGTATGCTCCACAGTTGTTGTGGCCCCATACTTCATGCTCCACAGTTGTTGTGGCCCCATGAATACACATAACATAAAATATAATACGTACTCCACAGTTGTTGTGGCCCCACGCATTATAAGTAACATAAAATATAATACGTACTCCACAGTTGTTGTGGCCCCACGCATTATAAGTAACATAAAATATAATACGTACTCCACAGTTGTTGTGGCCCCACGCATTATAAGTAACATAAAATATAATACGTACTCCACAGTTGTTGTGGCCCCATGCATTATAAGTAACATAAAATATAATACGTACTCCACAGTTGTTGTGGCCCCACGCATTATAAGTAACATAAAATATAATACGTACTCCACAGTTGTTGTGGCCCCACGCATTATAAGTAACATAAATATAATACGTACTCCACAGTTGTTGTGGCCCCACGCATTATAAGTAACATAAAATATAATACGTACTCCACAGTTGTTGTGGCCCCACGCATTATAAGTAACATAAAATATAATACGTACTCCACAGTTGTTGTGGCCCCACGTATTATACGTAACATAAAATATAATACGTACTCCACAGTTGTTGTGGCCCCACGTATTATACGTAACATAACATGTCTTATCTTTCTTAATGCATGAGATATTATTTAATATCATATACTTTTCTAACATGGCGTATGCTTGTAAATGGCACAATATGATTTAATCATAAACATTTAATGGCATACATGTATCATATGGCATACTTATAACATACAGCATTGTATGACAGAAAAGATTGTGTAACAGATAAATATTCATGAGAGATTAAATCATACTAACAGATAAACATGTAATGACATAGCATGACATGGCATATACGATAACATACATACATAAATTGTAGTTCCCTTACCCATCACACATACACAATAAACTGATAGTAAGTTAGAGGCTAACTTACCTCGATCGTCGCGTTTATGAGAATAGAGCGCGAAACACGAGGAACTGCACAACAGCTAGAAGAGGAACACTCAAGTTCTTAAGATTTTCAATTCTGAACTCGATTTCCATATTGTGAGCACTTGCAACAATACGGGCAACTTGAGGTTTCACTATACTCGGAAGAGATAAATTGACTTCAGAAAGCTTTTGCACTAAATCAAATTCATTAAAATTATCAATAACAACCAAACAAATAACTCCTTTCTCAATCCATATACTCTTAACCATAATCAACCACAAGATGACACCCGTCACCCCGGACTATAATCCATATCATCACTACTTCGGGACACTGTCATACAGTTTCCCAACACTACACATACGCTCCACACTTCTCTGCTACGCCATCCAACCCTTCGTGACACGCCATCCGGTGTATCACGACCTAGTACAGAGTACACTCACGTGAACTCTCTTCCATTCACACTACAACACACATCACTACGATACACGCCTCACGGTGCATCGCTACGCGACACGGAGTAAGCGCTACGCGTACTTCCTTCGCTACAACACTCATCATCACGATGCACATCACACGATGCATCGCCATACAACATGGAGTATACTCCATGTGTACTCCCTTCCTTCTACGCCACACATCACTACAGCGCACGTCGCGCGGCGCGTCGCTGCATTACACAGAATACGCTACACGCGTACTCTCTTCACACTACACGCCGTATCACAACTACGGCATCCATCTCACGCCCATACTTCACAGCACAGTCCACAAAACTACAAAATCAAGCCCAACACTTCACAACCACACTTCGCTTCACAACTACGCAGCGAACTCCACAAACACTAACTACACAGTCTACAGCCAACCAAATCAACTATGTTAAACATAAATAACTAAAGATAGAGGGTTATACCATCGACGGGATAACCCGTGCGTCGCTCACTGCTCGTCACGAACATGCGTCGGAGGAACGTACGTGGCGGTAACACCGCGTACGGTGGCTGTCCACCACATAAAGTGGTAGTTTGGGTTTGAGAAAAGCTAAGCGTGTGACGCCCCCAAATTCCGCTTGGGATTAAACGGACATTTGAAGCGTCGAGACATGCAACACAAGGTTACCTGCCCCCGTTCATGACAGATAAGATGCAATGTTCCTAACATGCATCTAGCATTATGCAATATTCGCAGCGGATAATTTTTCTCTTTAGCAAAACTATGCACCAAACCAAAAATATCCCAAATACTTGAAACATATTTCATACATAAAGGCATACTAAAAAGCCGTGATCACCACACTAGTCTAAAATGGTTGTGATCAAAAGAATACTTGAGATACAACTCCAAAAGTACAAGTATTAACCTAAGTTAAATACTATACCATCATCAACATCGCACCGTGGCCTAGTCGACCGTATTCAGTTGGTCAGATTCCAATTCTCCTTTGGGTCCTGTAACAAGATCTACCATTCGGGGGGAATGGTAGTTGGGACTACCACAGTGAGATTTGATTACAAATCTCAGTAAGTTAACATAAAACTCACACACAGGTTAAAAATGCATGCATGGAGTAAAAGCATAAATGCATAATTATAGTCATACATAAACATAGTATAACTTGACATATAGCATGACTTAACCAGAACTTAAGCGTGAACTGAACTTGACTTAACTGGCATGAACTTAAGCTTAAACATAACATGAACAACAACATAACATGAACTGAAACATAACATGGACTGAACATAACATAGCATGAACGTGAGCTGAACATACATAAGTGACATAACATAGAACATAAGAACTTGGAACAATAACATGAAACTTGAACATAACATGTACGTGAGCATAAATAACATGACTTGATCTGAAACTTGACTTAAGACATGATAACATAACTTGGAAATTATTCAATTGTCTTGATTAATAACTGCGTTAATACGTACTCCACAGTTGTTGTGGCCCCACGTATTCAAGTAACATAAAACATAATACGTACTCCACAGTTGTTGTGGCCCCACGATTCTACATGTCAAATATCTGTGTCTCAGATGTATGTCATCACCCACGTTGTTGTGGCCCCACTTCATGTAACATAAAATATAATACGTACTCCACAGTTGTTGTGGCCCCACGCATTATAAGTAACATAAAATATAATACGTACTCCACAGTTGTTGTGGCCCCACGTATTTATGCACAATCTGTCATCATTAGATGTATGCTCCACAGTTGTTGTGGCCCCACATTCATGTAACATAAATATAATACGTACTCCACAGTTGTTGTGGCCCCACGCATTATAAGTAACATAAATATAATACGTACTCCACAGTTGTTGTGGCCCCACGCATTTAAGTAACATAAAATATAATACGTAGCTCCACAGTTGTTGTGGCCCCACGATTCATAGTAACATAAAATATAATACGTACTCCACAGTTGTTGTGGCCCCACGCATTATAAGTAACATAAATATAATACGTACTCCACAGTTGTTGTGGCCCCACGCATTATAAGTAACATAAAATATAATACGTACTCCACAGTTGTTGTGGCCCCACGCATTATAAGTAACATAAATATAATACGTACTCCACAGTTGTTGTGGCCCCACGCATTATAAGTAACATAAATATAATACGTACTCCACAGTTGTTGTGGCCCCACGCATTATAAGTAACATAAATAATATAATACGTACTCCACAGTTGTTGTGGCCCCACGCATTATAAGTAACATAAATATAATACGTACTCCACAGTTGTTGTGGCCCCACGCATTATAAGTAACATAAATATAATACGTACTCCACAGTTGTTGTGGCCCCACGCATTATAAGTAACATAAAATATAATACGTACTCCACAGTTGTTGTGGCCCCACGCATTATAAGTAACATAAATATAATACGTACTCCACAGTTGTTGTGGCCCCACGCATTATAAGTAACATAAATATAATACGTACTCCACAGTTGTTGTGGCCCCACGCATTATAAGTAACATAAAATATAATACGTACTCCACAGTTGTTGTGGCCCCACGCATTATAATAACATAAATATAATACGTACTCCACAGTTGTTGTGGCCCCACGTATTATACTATACATAACATGTCTTATCTTTCTTAATGCATGAGATATTATTTAATATCATATACTTTTCTAACATGGCGTATACTTGTAAATGGCAAATATGATTTAATCATAAACATTTCATGGCATACATGTATCTATGGCATACTTAACATGGCATACTTATAACATACATCATTGTATGACAGAAAAGATTATGTAACAGATAATTATTCATGAGAATTAAATCATACATACAGATAAACATTAATGACATACATGACATGGCATATACGATAACATACATACATAAATTGTAGTTCCCTTACCCATCACACATACACAATAAACTGATAGTAAGTTAGAGGCTAACTTACCTCGATCGTCGCGTTCTATGAGAAAGAGCGCGAAACACGAGGAACTGCACAACAGCTGGAAGAGGAACACTCAAGTCCTTAAGATTTTCACTTCTGAACTCAATTGTCATATTATGAGCACTTGCAACACCACGGCAACTTGAGGTTTCACTATACTCAGAAGAGATAATTTGACTTCATAAAGCCTTTGCACTAAAACAAGTTCATTAAAATTATCAATAATAACCAACAAACAATTCCTTTCTCAATCCATATACTCTTAGCCATAGTCAACCACAAGATGACACCAGTCACCCCAGACTATAATCCATAACACCACTGCTTCGGGACACTGTCATACAGTTTCCCAACACTACACCATGCTCTACACTTCTCTGTACGCCATCAACCCTTCGTGACACGCCATCCGGTGTTTCACGACTTAATACAGAGTACACTCACGTGAACTCTCTTCCATCCACACTACAAAACCCATCACTGCGATACACGTCTCACGGTGCATCGCTACGCGACACGGAGTACGCCTACGCGTACTTCCTTCGCTACAACACTCATCAACACGATGCACTCACAGTCACCATACAACACGGAGTACACTACATGCGTACTCCCTTCCTTCTACGACCACATCATTACAGCGCAGTCGCGCGGCGCGTCGCTGCATTACACAGAGTACGCTACACGCGTATTCTCTTCACACAACCCGCCGTATCACATCTACGGCATCCATCTCACGCCTATACTTCACAGCACAGTCCACAAAATACACAATCAAACGCAACACTTCACAACCACACTTCGCTTTCACAACTACGCAAGAATCCCAACACCAAATCCACCCACGAACTACTATACTAAATCTAGAGAAAGGCCATCAGTAACTGCGGTCTGTCACACATGCGTCAGTACGTGAGGTGCTTCACACATAAAGTGGGTGGGCGAGAAAGTCGTAACTATGATTTTACATTGTAGAACAAATTAGTGATTACGGAATATAATCTATACGCGGATTCCGATAGAGGGTATAAGACAGAGAGAGATGTGATTGCTGTCGGGAAAAGAATCCAAAACTGATAATTTTAGCGGGCTGTTACATTAACTACCACCTAGGAATCTGATCAAGCTCATTTGCTCCCAAGACTTCGACCATGGCGAATCCTTCCAATAAAGTCTAACATTTTGCTTCATTGTTGGTAGTTTTGAATATGAGTCTTATTGTGTAGAGGACTCCCATGCTAGAATCAATTATGATATACACGCCTACTCCCACGCTAGTGTAGTAGGAGGAGTTGTCAACATACACCTGCTAGAGATTCCCCCTTGGTGTCATTCATACTTCCTTAGGGAAATTGGCGAACTCTGCTATGAACTTTGCTAGTATTTGTCATTTGATGAAAATTCGAGGGAAATACTCAATGTCAAACTCCTTAGCTCTATTGACCAATTCACTTATTCATTATCAAACTATTCGACTCCATTCGTTTGCGATACCAAGTAGATGGAAATGGAAGGTCGTTAATAGTAAAAATTTAAATGCTGACATTCTGGAAGATAGAATATGAATGTTCTAAATTTGTAATTGATCTTTGCGACTAAATAGGGTTGTAATCGAGCCGGGCTGGTCTTTGGCTTGTTGAGTTTTGCTCAGTTCGAGCCCTAGCTCTAGATTTTTATTTAACCTTTGTTTGAGTTCAAATAGGTAAGCTAAACTCCCAACTCGAGCTCGAGCTTGGCTCGGATTGTTTGTTTTTTGAATAAGATTTAATGATTAATAAATTAGATAAATAAAAAAATCTTATATAGAATTTGTACAAGTAACAAGTAGAACTTCTATTAAATTATAAGATTTTAAAAATTTATAGATAATTAATATCTAACTAGTTGATATTTATCCATAATAACAATATATTATATGCATACATAAATTATTAATACATACACATAATATGATAGCTTATATATATTTCATATATGATTCCCACATACTAGTATATGGAATCATATATGAAATTATTAAATCTTATCGACTAATTATTATACAAATTATAAAACATAGGTATGAATATTCAATATATGCATAAGTAATTATGTTACATATTATAAGTTTAATTATAAAAGTGCTATGCTTATATTATTAGCTAATACATATATATTTATATATATAGGTATATATACACACGTGTATGTATAATATATGAATTAGCTTTAATTGAGTCGAGTTAATGAGTTGACTCGGGCATAAACGAATAAACTTTAGTCAAGTCAAGTTTGGTTGGGTATGTGTCATTTACTAATCGAGTGAGTATCTGTTTTCACGGTTGAGTTTTTTTTTTTTTCATGAGTCAAGTTCAATTCAAATTTAACTGGACGAGTATTAAGCAGACTATCGAACAGATTGATTTATTTACATCCCTACTACTCAACATCCTAGGTATTATACATTTTTTAATTTATTCTTATTAAATTAATTGAATTTTTCTACTTATCCACATACATGCTAAGAAACAAAATAAAAATATAAAAAATCGATATGTAGTATAGGAGTGATAAATAGAATTTTTCTTTGCAATTAAATACTTCCTCTTAATAGAAATAATAATGGTATAAGGGTGTCTTGGTAAATTCGGTGATAAGATTAGGGTTTCATCTCCGTCTCTCTACTATTTAAACGCCTCAAGTAACCAAAACCCTATCACAGCTCGATTGAACAAACTTTCTTCCGTCCCAGCCGAGAGTTACGCCTTCAGCTTATTTCACAGGCTCGCTTCCATCACACCTCTCTCTCTCTTTCTCTCTCTCTCTCTCTCTCTCTCTCTCTCTCTCTCAATCGTATGTTTTCTACGTTTCGTTATTGGCTTGTAATGAAAGAAGATTGTACATACCAGCATCTGAGAATGTTCTCATCGATGTTATAATATTTAAGGCTTTCATTTGTTCCTCCTTTTTCTTTTTCCTATACCAAGTTTTCAATTTTGGATTTTCTTTTCCTTTCAATTTTGATTTTCTATATTGGCGGTGATGACGATATCTTATACCATCAAACTATGAAAGCTCTCTGGAGCTTGTTGATGTCAAAGTTTTATTAGCTGAGCCTCTCTTTCTTCGTATTTTTCCGCGAAATTGATTGGCATTCTGGTATGGATCTGATAATTCTAGCGGCAACAAATTAGAGTCTCTGATGCGTTTTTTTATAGCGTTTTCGGTGCTGTACGTTGCCAAAAGCGATCTGGGAGCTGAGATTCTGGCATTTGCCTCCAATTTTTGTTAGGCTTTTGCATTCAGACGTTCCTATATTCATTTGTTTGAGCCTTAACTATCTACATTTGTCAGATTCAGTGTTTGGTCATTGCAATGCTTAACATAATAGAACTTGCCAGATGCGTTCAAAAGAAAGTATATAAGAGCAGGATAATTTGTCTTTGTTTTGCCCTTTCTTACTAACTAAACAACTCAAAACGGAGAATTTATAATTTTATTCTTTTCCTTTTTTATGTCTGTAGAACATAACTTAATTTGATCCATTCATTCTAGGTGTTTAGCTGTCTTGTTAGAAGAAGTTGGAAACTTCGGATCTTAGCTAGTTGTGATATATATATATATATATGTGTGTGTGTGTGTGTGAATGTTTGTGTGTGTGAGCGTGTGTGTGTGTTTGGATATGTGCTATTTGTTTATTTTCATTCAACCTAACCTTGTAACCTACTGGATATTGTTTAAATTAGATTTTAAACCATGTACTGTCCTACACCCGAAAGCCTCTCTGCTCTGTCGGATCTCCATGTTTATAATATTTTCTTAATGGTGGCCTATGATGATCAAATTTGTCCGTACCATCTGAGATTATCTTTGATGTATCTATATTTGCCATTTCTGAGGCCTCTCACATCTAATTTCCTGTCTTTTTCTTTTCAAGCTTTATTAAATTGTTATTGAGGCAGTTGTGATAACCGTCTGCCATTCAGCCATTAAAGCATTTTTTAGCGTTTCTCTCGCCATACATTTTAATGTTGTAAAGAACATGCAACATTGACTGGAATGGGTGGGGTGATTCGGAAGGCAACAAATTAGAGTCTCTGATGCGCTTTTTCAGTAGTGTTTTCAGTGCTGTACGTTGCCGATAGTGATTTGGAGTTGAGATTCTAGCATTTGCCTCTTTTTAAGTAAGGCTCATGCATTCAGATACTCTACATGTGTTTAACGTCTAGTTTTATTATCTGAAGTGTCATCTTGGTATAATTTGTAGACAAATGTCATGGTGGTCATTCACCCATTTATCTATATTCATTTTTAGGAACGCAGTTAGGAAGAAACTTTGTGGTTGCTCATACTTGTGAGGTGCATTATTCATTGCATTGTCAAGTGCTTATATGGTTTTGAAAGCACTACTGATTGTGATGTTTTGAAATTTCTTGTTCCGTTGCATTATTAGTTATTTCAAGCTGCCAAACCTTACTTCTGGGCTGCCTTCATTTTAGAGCAGCATGAATTTTGTACTTGCCATTCCATTTTTGATCTCAGATCAATCTATGAAATGAAGTATGTATTTTATTACAAAAAATCTATATGCAGTTAGTTTTGCATGGTTCTTTTTCTATTCTACTAATGTGATTGGTTGCGTTATCTTTTTAATATAAAATATCTATTTTGACCAATCACATAAGAGTGTGCAAAAAGTACAAAAAAGTGACTTTATCTAGTAGAACTGATTTATTAGTTCCTCTTGGTACCTACCATGCATTTTTTGACTTTGTGTATCGTTGTAGTCTAAGACTAATTTATTGGTTGCTTACAATTCTGGGACGAGTTCTATATACAAATCTTGCTGCTGTTACAACAGTTACATTGGAAGTGATGATAAATGTTGTATCCCAGCTCATTATGAGACCTTTTTCAAGGTCTGGGAATGGATTTATCCACATTTGTCTGATCCCTCTACTTCGTTTGTAACAAAAAAGAGTTGGAATGAAAAAGAAACGTCAAGAGGTTCCTACATGCACAGCAGCATGGCATCGCAAAGGTTTTAAACAACAAAAATATATTTCACTTAGACACTAACTTTCATTAGAACAAAAATATATTTCACTTAAGAGTCTTAGACACTAATTTCTAATTGTTGTTTGTAAGCCAAATGGTGGATCCTTATCAGCAGTTGGAGGGAAGAGAAGACATTTGCAGTTTTAGGGAGTGTAAAATTTCGTGTACCCCTTATGAAAAAAATGGATAAATATATTATTAACAAATAAAAATTATTTTTTAATGGTTGATTATTTTTCTAAAAGAAGTGTCTGAAATTTGCAAAATAAAAAGATTTTACTTGGTGTATTCTTCCTTCCTTTGTATTGGTAACCAAACAATGGACAAATTTTTCTTCCAAAATGAGCCCCTTCTACCACCTTGATGGAAGCTAGTATGTAATCAATCTATTCTCAATACCACTATATTATGTTCGCCTCCCTCGGATTGGTAACCAAACAAATGGATCACGTCCAAAATGAACCCCTTCGACCACATTGATTGGAGCCAGTATCTGGTCAACTAGGACTCAACCCTAGGAGAGTCTACTGACTGTACCTACTCCAGAGAACAATTCCTCAACACTTGAACCAATCACTGTAAATAAGTCGGTCTATAGATATAGCATGTTCTGTTAATTAGGGCTGCAACCCGACCTGTACAACTGGGTTTGAACCCGACCCGGTCCAAGCAAGTTAGCTGATGGTGCCAAACCGACCCGACCCGACACCGAATAAAATAGACTCGGATTGAACCTGTATGACCCCCGACCTTTACGTAAAATTATAATAAATAAAAAAAAACACAACACAAACAACTTTAGGCACATCGATTCATCTCAAATTTTGAGGAGAAATGACAATATCAATATCTCAATCTCAAATTATTCTCAATCTAAAAAAAAAATCTCAAAAAACAAAACACGAAAATAGCAAAATTTGGCAGAATTCATTTGGAATTGCAGTCGTTTGCGACTTTGCAAAAATCGTTTGCAAAAACTCGATGCAGTCATCTACAGAAACTCGATGCAGTCGTTGAATCGTCAATGGCTTTGCTATGGTGAGTCATTCGGAATCTCGGACAATACATCTTCTTACTTTACCAACGGGAGAAAAATAAAAGAGAGAAAAATAAAATTTCTCGAGAAACAAACAGAGAGAGGATAAATACGGGAACAAAAAATAATAATAAATAAATTTAGGGCGACAAAAACTTACCATCTTGAAAATAAATTTTTAAAAATAAAATCTTCATTGTATAAATCAACTAACTTTGTGGTGTATCTGGCTTCATTTCAATCTAAATGCAATTACCAGTAATACCAGGAGGCATCATCTTCACCACTGACACTGTCGTCAACCTAGTCGCAGGCACGCTGCTCGCCTTCACTGCCGTTAGATCAAACCCTCCACTCAGAAACGACGACGCAGCGGGAAACACTTTTCAGCCATTTTTGATCTCAACCAGTGCTTCAAGAATAGTGAAAATGGTGAAAATATTGCGGCAAACGTTCTGGGTAGCTAGGGTTTCATAAACACATTTTATAGTCGGACGGGTTGACACCAACCTAAACAACCCGTAATTTAGTTGGGTTGGAAACCGAGCAAATAAGTAACCGATCAAAGCCGGGTCGGGTCGGGTTATTTCGAACAGGTAAGTCGGGTTTTCGGGTCATCTGCACAGGCCTACTGTTAATGACTCAAGAGTAAAAAGATTGATCATGAAAGTAGATATCTATTAGATTGATAAATGACACATATTCGACTAAATTTGACTAGATTAATGATTGTTAAGGCCGGCAGAGTTAACTATTTAGCTGGACTCGATTAGAGCTCACTAATTATTGATATATATATATACACACACACACACGAACTAGATAATAATATAAGCAATTTTCTTTTATTATTAAATATATAGTATGTAACCTAATTACTTATACATATATTGAATATGATTTATAACTTTGTTTTATATATAATATATATAGTAATTAGTCGATATGATTTATTAATATCATATGCTAGTATGTAAGAATCATATATGAAATAGATATATGCTATCATATTATATATATACATTAATAATTTGTGTAGGTATAGAATATATTGTTATTATAGATAAATATTATTTAGTTGCATATTAATTATTTACAAATTTTTAAAATTTTATAATTCAATTGAAATTTTACTTATTTATTAGTTGTATTTATTTATTTATATAATTTAATAATATATTTTATTTATTTATTAGTTGTATTAAATTTTATTCAAAAAATAAATTAAAAAAAAAAACAACTCAAACCGTGCTTGAGCTTGAACACGAGTTGAGAGTTACGCTTATCAAATTGAGTTCTAATAAAGTAAATATAAATTTCACTTACTGAGTCGAACTAGGGAAGTCAAAGATTGGCTCGACTCCACGATGGCTATCCACGACCACAATCCCAAACCCAACCATAGGCACATTCTCAAAATCCTCCAAAACCCAATGGCGCAAGCTTTTCTCGGCAGCACTTTTGAAGACATGGGCTCGTAGAAGGACCATACTACTTATGGCCCACGACAAGGGCGGCCTATAGTAATTTTGAGAAATGCTATCTTACAAGATGAGATAGAGAGAAGCTTTCCCTTAATTTATATACACATGTTTACACAGTTTTTTAAAACAAAATTAATGTAAATATAGTATTTACATAGCTGGTTATTCCTAAAATATNAGTGACTATTTCGCCATCCCATCTTCAGCAACAATTTTACACCTATTCAAAAGCAGCAAACAGGGGCGTATCTTAGAATTTGTATCAAAATTCCCATTATCACAGGCATCACTCTATATTAACCGAAACAAACCAATAGACTCTGTGACTGGAAGACTTATTTCATCAGGAACAGGCCCAGGAATAGCTGATGGCCTGCAATACACAACAAACATATCATAAACAGACCAGCAAGACATTTCATGCTGATGTATTTAGGAAGTAGAACTGTGTGCGTGTCCAACAGTGACTTAAAACTCTCAAAAGAGAAGGCATTAAAACCGGGTGTCCAAGAACAAAGTCCCAACCAATCCCCAGGGTGATTGTAGTCTAGCTAATGTTCTTTTTAGTTTCTCAGTTGAAGCTTTAATTTATATGTTTTTATGGTGTAAAATGCTAAATAGTCCATCTGGTTTGCCTTTTGGACAGATTGATCCCTATAATTTCATATCAATAATTTTAAATTTTTATTTTTATTTTTATTTTTTCTTGTACTTTTGGATTTTTTATTTTATTTTCATGACACATGGCATGCCAAGTCAGTATTTTTAACGATTAATTAATAGAATGTTAACGAAATGGCTGATTCGATCAAAATTCAAACCACACGGACTACTTATTCTCTAATCCTTTCTATAAGTCTTTGACAAAAATAATGAAAAGATTGTGAATTATGAGATGGTAAATAAAAAGTAGATCAGGAAAATATAAGCCCATACATTACGAGTTCTAGGCTAACTGGGTTTAATAGGAAGACCGATTCAACTCTCTATGTCCTATCCGTCATTTAGAACACCAAGCATAAGAACATTTTCTAGGGTACGTGTCCCTATATTAGGGTATCTTGGCACCCATCTACAAGTACACTTTAGCATCAATAGTTTCCAAATCTTAATTGTTGGAGAAAGGATCAAACACATCCAATATTCAGTCTCAGTCCTATGTCCAAATAAATCAGACTCTTGACTTCCTTCATTGTATAGCTAAAATTATGTTCACACCATATGGTTGGGTTGGCCAAGGATAATGTAATACATGCTACTACTTAGCTTAGTCCACTGAATCCCAAGTTCCAACACTTGCAAGTCAACTTGCTTAACCAATAGATAGACATCAAATGAAATACTCATATAAATTATCACAGTTAAAGAAACTTAACCTCTGTTGTTGTTCCTTTTCAGCTTGTTTACGAGCAAGTTCTGCAGCTGTAAATCCAAATGTATCGAACTGCATAGATGTCCCAAGTGATTGACCGTCCAATTCCTAAATGTGAAAACAAAGAAATCAAAAAAGTTGATTAAGAATCTTGTAAATTTTTTTTTTATAACATGTAGAATAATATATTTAAAACAATAATCTCAACAAAATATCTTCCTCAATCTCTGTTTACCATGCCCATTGTAGACTTCTTAAATAGATGCGTTCAGCACAAGGCTTATAATATTACCAGTTATAACTTGAGCTGTTCTATGCATCAATGAAAATAATCTTTCCATGAAACACAATGCCATCGTAATTAATAAATAATTTAGTTTCAATTGTGTGATGCTATTTCCTTGTTTTCCTTTTTGATAACTAATTTTTAAATAGTATTTCTTAAACGCAGCCCCCCTCCACCCCTCTAACACCCCTATTAAAGCAAAATGTTACATGTTCATATTAAAGCAAACCCCAGGGCAGGGTTTGCACCTTTCCCCCACCCCTTCCCGTATTTGGTGGGGTTTGCCACCCCAAAGCTGCCACTGCATTCCAAGGGCGGGGCCCCCTGTCCCTGTGCCGAGGCAGACCCCTGGTCCATCCACCCCCCTTTCACCGACCACCCACGTCTGTCACAACCGGGAAAAATAAAATAAAAGTCAAAGAAAAGAGAAAAATCTGCAACAAATATATTAATCCACAACATAATACACAACAAATCAGAAACAAATAAAAAAAAAAAACAAAAACTTAACTAGTGAAAAAAATTTCTCAAACCCACAGGCCCACAACGACTATGAGAGGGAGAGGGTTTGAGAAGAAGGAGGGAGAAGCCAAGGAGGAGGAGGAGGAGGAGGAGAAGAAGAAGAATAAGAAGAAGAGGATGCGGGCCGTGTTGTCGCTACAACTGCGAAAGGGAGAGAGGGTCTGAGAGGCAGCATTGCAGAGAGGAAGAGAGAGAGAGAGAGAGAGACTGCAGGGGGGCCAAGCCCAAAAAAAAAAGTCGCTATTTTGTCATTTCTCTTTAAAACAATTTTTTACCAAAATGACTTCATTTTGGTAACGAATTTATTTGTATATATATATGTATATGTATATAGAGTGGTGTTGCATGTGCAGAGGAGGGGGAGAGTCGGTAGACCACCTCCTCTTGCATTGTGATACAACAATGTTTCTCTAGAATGAGGTATTCATTCGAGTGGATTTGGCCTAGGTTATGCCGAAGACCGTGGAGGCATCTTTGGCTAGCAGGACAAACATAAGAGGTAGGCAACCGATCAAAGCAAATGTACCTACAAGGAAAGATCGTTGGAAGAGTTTAAAGTTTTATTTTTTAGAACTCTTTGTAATTGGGTCATTGCTGTGGATTTTAATTGCATAGTCCTTCATAATTTTCTTGCCTCTAATGTGCCTACCTAGTTAGGGTGTGACGCCCCCAAATTCCGCTTGGGATTGAACGGACATTTGAAGCGTCGAGACATGCAACACAAGGTTACCTGCCCCCGTTCATGACATATAAGATGCAATGTTCCTAACATGCATCTAACATTATGCAATATTCGCAGCGGATAATCTTTTTCTTTCGGCAATACTATGCACCAACTAAATATATCCCAAATACTTGAAACATAATTCATACATAAAGGCATACTAAAAAGCCGTGATCACCACACTAGTCTAAAATGGTTGTGATCAAAAGAATACTTGAGATACAACTCCAAAAGTACAAGTATTAACCTAAGTTAAATACTATACCATCATCAACATCGCACCGTGGCCTAGTCGACCGTATTCAGTTGGTCAGATTCCAATTCTCCTTTGGGTCCTGTAACAAGATCTACCATTCGGGGG
>QGSO01000479.1:0-63575 GCA_011037825.1 Carya cathayensis
AGGATAACTGAGTAGGCAGTCCACATTCCATTCTAGACAAGTTGGTCTCAGCTACTTCCGAAACTGATGGATAAGCATCAAACCCTGATAATAAAAGATGTAGGAAGCATGTGGGAATGATTACACTACTACCAGAATGAGACATGCATGAGTCTCAAAATGCTTACCATGGATTGAAGGAATTTCAATATTGATTATATTTGTCGGCAACCCAGAAAAGTTTGAACGGAATTCCTGCTCTTCACAGTGATATGTTTGATGACCACGCCTGGTCGCCCCAGAGAAATGTTTCCAATATGCATTATCTGATCTACAATACTTTGAAAAGGGCAACATCCATAATGAAGAAGCAAATGAATTGACCAACAACCGAGCTGTCCCCTGATACCTTGCAAGATGTACAATAAGCATGAGTTGGAACAGGCATCCTAGTTCAATATGGTAACACATCAACCAAGATTGTATGTGGATGATGCACTTTCACAGTGTCTCAATCTCACTGAGAAGAAGAGTTTAGTCAATTGAGTTTCTTCAGACTGCCTGAACAGATTCTAGTTGATTTAACTTTTGAAAGGGCACTGTAGGAACTTCTATTTTAAAAGTATGATGCACCGTGCAGTAACTAAAATAATAGAGAAGATTAAAGTAGTAAATATTGATTTGCAAGGAAGAAAATACAATTACATATAGGACAAGTAAAAAAATTAGACAAACAAGAGCACCGATAAGAACAGAATATAATACATATATATATATATATTACTTAAAAAGAAAAAGTAAGAACATAATATTTTGAGATAGTCTGAAAACATGGAAGTAAAAGAGGTAACCTCAGAAATAGGAAGACCAAAAGTATCTCCAGAAAGTGTTGCTTTTACCGTCTGACTTGAACCAAGAAGAGGAGCTCCTGGAATCAACAAAACAAAAAGGCCACAAGAGCATCATCACGACTATCTCAAGCAACTAGAATTTTGACGTAGATGGATTTTGATTCAAAGAGATTATACCAACAGCAAAATAGGCGTGAATGTGTTCGTCCAGCCACTGCACATAATGTTTCGGAGGAATTTCTAGCTTTAACCACTCCAAAAAATAACGAAACACATGGTTACCCAGTGAATGGGCCAAGACAATGGAGGGACCACCACGGAGTTTAAGAGCAGTTTCAAATGTCAGTCTGCAAATTTAGAAGCAATATTTGGAAATTCTCAACATCCCAAAATTTACCAGTAAATGAATCTCACCCCAACAAAACTGTAAAATCTAAGTAAATTGTTCAAAGCATGGGAATGCTATCCATTGTAACTCTAGCTTTCTACGTAGATTAAAGTGAAGCAAAATTCCCCTTCTCCTTCTCTCTCTCTCTCTCTCTCTCCCTCGCTCTCTCTTTGGGGGGGGGGGGGGGGGNNNNGGGGGGGGGGGGGGGGGTGGTTGATTTGTTTACAGGAATCCATTCAGAGACAAGAATCATAGCCAGTAATTATAGTAGGTAGTATAAATGTTTAAGTTAAATACGAACTTTAACTTGTGAAAGTAAAGGTCTCGCTCCTCAAGCATTGATGGAGACAATCTCCAATCATATGGAACAGCAATAATTGCGTTAGCCTCAATACCAAACTCAACACACCACTTAATCCATTCTTTCCACACTGAAGAGAGAGGACCTGCAGACCACAGAACAACAAAATTTATTTAAGCAGGCCATACCACCAGAAGATTAAAACATCTCCTGAGGATCTCAATCTCAACAAACAGAAGAAGACCATAGGTCCATAGTAAAAGAATTTAAAAGGCAAACCCGTTATATAGCCTGGGTCAAGTTCAGTGATAGCAGAAAGACCACTGTCTGGCCTAGACTTGCATTCTGGATGATCCGTTTGATTGTAAGGATCGAGCCACATGCACTTAAGCCAGCAGTTGACAGCAGAAAGAAGCTGCAGACAACGGAATGCGATTTTCTCAGACTATGGATATAAATAAGATTATTTCAACTCACTAACGGCCCCTTTAACATCACTCATTTATATTCTTCGCAATTTCGCACGTATTTTTGTTGACATGCTAGCGTAATAAACACTGATAAACATAAATTAACTCTTTATCCAACTAAACTAAATGGCGACACAAAATGACATACAGCGCGCATATTTAGTTCCTAAAAAAAGCACCACAGTAACAATGCTATGCAAGCAATAATGCGATGCCAAAGCAGGAGATTGAGACAAAAACGAGTGGAATTAATCAGATTTCCAATGCTACGGGAAAAGAAAAATGAAAAGAACAAATACATACTTTTCTGGTGTCGAGCCAGACCAAGTCGAGAGGGTTGAAGTCGAGAGGGGAATAGGGGCAGTCGAGGATGGACCAGGCGCGGAGCTGGGTGGAGGCGAAGCCGGGGATTATGATGCCAGAGAGCTTGGAGGAGTCGCCGGAGAATTGACTGGCGCTGGAGACGGAGCATTGGAGGAGGACCAGGAGGAGAGTGGCGGCTAGAGGAGAAGGACAAAACCCTCTCATTTGGCTGTACGTTGTTTCTGTCTGTGAGCCGTGCGGAAGGGGGAAGAAAGGCGAGAGAGCGGAGAAATAGATCATCGTCACGCTGATATCAGTCTTTTCAAGCCGTTTTGACCGTCGGTTGGCTCTGAACGTTGAACCATTTGATTCATCTCTTTTGTGCTCACGTTGTGTTTTTATTTATTTATTTTAGAACACAAAATAATGAAACAAAAATTTTATAGATAGTTATTTTTACGTATTTCTTTATGCATTGTATCGATGTGATTACTTATATATTAAAAAAATTAATACAGTTAATCGTATCAATAAAATACATAAAGAATATTTAAAAATAATTATATGTAACATTTTAGAAATGTTGTAAATGAGTTTTGCTAGGTACAAACACACTTTATATACTAATTCGCATACCGATGACTTTTTTATTTAAAAAAATATTAAAATTTTTTTTAAAAAAATAAGAAAATCTCATATCTCATAAAATTATTTTTATTTTCAATTCATATTGTTTCGTTAAACATATGTCTTACATATCAATATTAGTGCACGAATTAGTGCACAAAATGTACTTGCAAGAAGATTTTTTCATTGAGTTTTGTTACATACAAGCAAAGTCGTGTACTAATCTGCATACTAATATTGATTCATTCATACTCAAGATTTAAATTAACATTGTTTTTAATAAAATCTACTTTTTGACCAATCACATTGAATTTGTGCGTAGATTAATGCACAATTATGCTTGCAACTAGATTTTTCCTTTTCCATTTGAATTTAATTGAATGCCATATACAATGAGAAAACGTGATAAGAAATAGAGAAGGTACCATATGCACTTAATTAATTGAATTACGTAGTGAATTTGTAGATAACATAAGATCAATTCACAAATGAAATGCTGGTTTCCATTAAAATATTTTGACCTAGTTTGAAAAATAAGCATATATATACACATAAACATTTATCTTTGTATGGTTTTCCTCAAAATCAACTATGATTTTCATGGAGATCCAATTTTCATGGATGAAAAATCACTAGGAAAATACAAAATTATGACTAAATAAAAGAAAAGTAAAAAAATATCATCAATCATATATTTGAAAAAAAGACTGAGTAATATTAGATACAATCGTGGACTGTTCAAGTGCCGCACAATCATTTTAAAAAAGAGTGGGGTTCACTATTAAAAATTTAGTTATTTTCTCATGTGGATTTCGTATTTATTTATTTTTTTAATAAGATTACACAACATTTATATATTCTATAACTGTAAATATCATTTATTTATTATAATATGCTTGCACACTATTTATTTATATTTTTGTACTTCCCTTTTTATAATATACTCTTTCTTCTGTTGTTTTGCATACATGTGATGTCCGTGACAATTACATCCATGATATTTTTATTTATTTTGTTATAATAAATTCGGAATCAACGACCTTGTGTCCTCCTTCTATCTTTTATTAATATATAAATAAGAAATAGCAAACCACAACTCATCCATCTTTTTGACTTCTGGAATTTTCTAATTCTTGACAGTTCTATGGTTCTAGAAATTGATATAGAATTTTAGTCAATTACGCTTTAGGGGTACCTCTCTACTTCGACACCCCCATGCTACTACATCTTTAGCATTGACAAAATTACACAACAACGTACCCATTTGTTCAAATATATGGTTATACTCTATGTCGAAAGTTTGTGCACTCTTAAAATTAGTTGGGATATTGTTATTGGACACTCAATGTCAATCAAAATTTTTTTAAAAAATTGTATTTACAGTTTTAAAATATGTAAATTCTACGTATTTTATTTAAAAAAATAAATAAATATCAGATTTATATTTACAAAATTAGATAAATATAAGATTCAAATTTAATTTTTAATAATAAATTTCATTATTTTTTAAAAAAATTACGCAAGACTTACGTAACTTGAAATTATATATAGTATTCTATTTTTTCTTAGGTGGGAGAATCAGAAAGTTAACTCAAAATGTAATGGGCAGGCCCAGGACAAAAAAGGCCTCAATGACCTGTCTCCGTAAGGGTTAATGTTTTTAAAGTTCTTCTATGCGACATCCTACGCCGCACACGTTACGTGGCTTTTCTTTCCTTTTTTATTCTTTTCTTTTTTAAAAAAAATTCTAAAACGTTAAAATATGCGTTTTGTTCCAGTCCCCATTTATTTTCGAAATTTTCTACGGCTCCTCTCCCAATTCGAAACTTTCCCCAGCACTGGCGCGCGTCAAATACATGTTCTTGTGTGCTCAGTCGTGCCGGCGTCCTCCTCCGCATTCTCTCTAAACCCCCGATGAAAGGTTCATCGCTGCCGACGAGTTGTTATTTTTTACAGATTGAAAATGCATCTATAGCCCACAAGGCATTGTCCAAAATCTGCTTTTGTTAGCTTTTGCTTTCAAAATCTTTTTTTTTCTTTCTTTCTTAAAATGCCTTAGCTTTCTGAATGGAAATGTTTTTAGATTTTTCTTTTTTGTTTCTAAAGAAAACTCATTGTTCTAGCCTGCATTTCAGTGCGAAGTTGTGGCCATTTTTTTTGTTAGACATTCGGACCGAGCAATTAGTGTCGGTGATACTTTTATGTGACTTCGTTTGTGTAGGTAGAGATAAGAGTCGGAGGTTTTGAGAGTGGAAGGAGAGAGAGAAATTTCAAGCAAGCTCAAATACAAAACCCTTTTAATTGGTCTAAGAAGAAAGATTATTCAAAAGAGAGGAGAAGTTGGAAAGAATGCCGAATTATCATCAATATCAAGAAAGGAAACTGAGCCACAACAGAACCAACTACGTTTTGTGTGGCCCTAAAGGAGAAGAGAAGCTAGTTTCAGATGGGGAATTGTTGGGGTTCTACAGCTGATAACCCAACTCCAAGCACCCCTGCCCATCTCAATTCAGGTTAAAAAAAAAACTGTGCTTTCTTCTTGTATGTTCACCCCTTCCATCAAATTCTCAAATATCTCAAATGGGTTGGTTCTTTTTGTCCCATAGTTTTTGTTTTTAAAGAAAACTCATTGTTATGTTAGCCAGTTACCACAAGCCAATGGGATCTTTCGAGTAAATGATTTACAAGAAAACCCAGTGAAATGTCCTAACTTGAGTTGCCTGAGGTGATATGACTTTTTGTTGCATTTTACCGCATGGAACCATGCTATTTTACCTCTATACTTTGTTATTAATTTATGCTGCGAATTTGTTCCTGCAGCTATATTACAGTTTCTAGCAGTGCATAAAGAGAAGCCTCTAAGATCTGTAATGTTAACTGAAAAAATTGCAATGTTATGATTCACTGCCATGTTATTACAGTTTGGTCTGCAATGTTTAACTGCAGTTAAACATTGCAGTAAAGCCTTAGTATGAATTCACTTGTTAGTTAACACTGCAGTTAAAATTTGCCTAAAGAGAAACCTCTAAGTATATTACAGTTTCTAGCAGTGAGTTCTTTCTTCTTTGGTATATCCCTCTTCAACTTTACTCTTTCTCGTGTCAATTCAATTCAAGATCAGAAAATACAAGATTTTCTCTCTTTATTTCTTTCCTTTCTTCTTTCTTGCAGGAAAAAAAAAAAAAATACAAGATTCTCACTTTCTTGATTTATCTCTTCTTTCTTCTTTCTCCTTCAACTCTGTTAAGACATATGCTTTCTGGTTCAAGGCATTTTCCGCCGGTTTAGCATTATTCCAGCTTTGTTCTGGTGTGTTCAAATGATTTCCAGCATAGTTCTGAAGAAATTTTAAAAAAAAAATCGATGTATTCTGAAGCTGTAGTACTAGGCGATTTATTATTGCAGATAAAAGTTGGGGAAGGAGATCACAAACTCCACATAAAAATCTCACTTTAAAGGCTTGAAAATGTTTGTGGATCTTTTGGGCTGTGAAACCATAGTGGAGACATGTCGGCCCCACATGCAGCTAGTGTAATGGGGCGTTGGTTTGCATTATACCACACAGCTGAATAGAGGTTCCTCCACTATTGCAGCATGAATTTATATATTGCATAAACCCTGGCTAGGCTAGGAGAATGCATGCTTTGGGCATTCTCGAGACACGATTCTGATTATTATTATACATACATCTATCTTATTACTTTTGCGATAATTGGTTGGCTTTGTAGACATGCAAATTTGGTAAATCTTCCCGAGTCTCCCTTTCCAAACTTTCTTCTTTAGATCAAATAAAGGATTTGTTTTTATCGAAATGGGTTCTTCCCTTGTCTTAATCCACGATGCATTTGCCTAACAGTCCAGTAGGAGTATTAGTTCAGACCCTGCGTTTGCTAAAAAAATAAAGAAAGAGATCATGAAATGCCCATGATTATAAACAGAGCAGTAGCTATAGCTAACAGGCTCGTGTGGAGAGAGCTAACATCATGATCTCAACTCTCAAGAAAGGAAATATATTAAGCAAGTATCTATGACTTTTGACCACTGATGATGCCATAATACTAGACTCACTACTCCACATTTTTTGATGGGTTGATTGACTTTTGAGAAGAAGCAGTACGTACTACGCAAACACATTACACGTCTTTTTTACGGGATTATTGCTAAAATAGCTTGTTTTTTTTTTTAGATGAGTGGTGTTGCTAAAATGGTTCTTGGCATCATTCTAGGTATCGATAAACAATCCTACTAGTATGGAAATCTTACCTTCTTCTTACAATTAAGAGATCTTGAATTTGTGTATGTGTCATTCTTAGTTGTAACAGATTGATGGGTGAAGAGGAAGATGATAGGCCACCTAGGCATTCTACATCGATTTCACCAACCCAAGTATGATACACATTGGTCATTTGGATATCTCGGAGTGTCCGATATTTCTATTTAGTTAACATATATTTTATTGTTGTACTATAGGGCTATCATAGTCCTGTAAATCCATACTACCAGACGTTTATGATGACACCAAATACATATTCAAATCCATATCTATACCATTGGAGTAGCCAGGTAGATGACCTCTTTTAATTTTTAATTTTTTTTAAAGAAATTGTGTATCTGCATTCGAGGCTTTTTAACACAAGACCTAATTGCAACATCCATCAATGCCACCTGTTGGACCGACTATGCCATACCCTCGGTTGAGTAGTTGGGAAGATTTCAAGAGACTAGCCAGGTAGATCTCCTTTCTAATCTTTTTTTAAAAATTTTCGTATGTGCATTTGAGTTGTTCTAATACAGTTCATAAATGCAGCATCCATATATGCCACCTGTTGGACTGATTATGCCATACCCTTCGCTGAATAATTTGGAGGAGTTGAGAGGATTTCAAGAGACTAGCCAGGTAGATGTCATTTTTATTTTTTAAATTTCTTGTATGTGCATTTGAGGCATTCTAACAATGTGCCTAATGCCAGCATCCCTCGATGCCACCTGTTGGACTGTCTATGCCAAACCCTCCATCAAGTAATTCGGAAGAGTTGAGATGATTTCAAGAGACTGGCCAGGTAGATGCCTTTTATTTTATTTTTAAAAATATTCATTTTTAGTGTTTCTAGTACTGTTCCTAATTGAAGCATTCGACTGAAAAGACCCCCAATGCACAAGTGAGTCATCAACTATGCTTAATAGTGTTGACGTTGAAAGGACTAACGGCATGAAATTTTGAATCTGATGTGTTAACATCCTGTGTGTATTATATAAATGCTAAGCCAAACCATACTTTTATAATGCTCTCAGAAATTTCATCCGAGTTAATTAAAGAGATGGAGGCTGAGGGGACTAAGGATGTCTCGGATGACGATGAACGAGGATAGTGTGCTGGTCACCAACTCTTTTTCTTAGATAATTTATCTCCTTGTAATATAAATTTGCTTTCAATGGATCATTTTGTGGCTGGAGTCCAAACAATTGTTTTTTAAAGTTTTGTGTGGCCGAAAAGTAATCATATTGAAGCTTAGTTTGACATTATTTTCATAGTGGATTCCCCTTAAGCTAATTCTTCCACCAAATCATGACAATTCAGAAAGCTCCCCCTCCTCTGATCACCTACAAAAGGGTGATCTTACTTTAAAAACTTACAAAACTTAAAGGTTTCTGATTTTTTTTTTTTTTAAATGGCGTAAGGTTTATTACAAACATTTTGAATATTTATATTGTGACAATCATCTTTATTCTCTGGTGTACTACTGCCTCTAAGATCTAACAATTAAGATAGACACAAAAATAAGTGATGTGATACACCGATACCATAAATTTTTCATAAAATCAAAGCAGAAACATTAAAAAAGAAGCACATTTTAATGAACAATTTTTTCTTATGTTACAAAATTATACACCATTAGTAGACATTCATCCCGTTAAAGGTGATTACAATGTCGACATCTACCACAGAATTGTTTCAAATTACAAATGTAACTCCTCGTTGGGGGCTGAAAGCCATCCTTGTTAATTAGTCAAGAGAGTTTTGAGTTTGCCTTCAGGAGAACTTCAAACCCAGCTTCCTTAAACCTTTAACAACTCCATCGCATAGCTACGAGGTAAAGCGTCAAAGGCATGTCAGAAACAAGGAATATCTAGCTTGCTAAATCTCAAAGATCAAACTCACGGTTTGGCAATCTCAGTAATATCAAATCGAGGGTCAAGGCCCTTTCCAATGCCATCCAAAACTGCAAAGATGATAATATTTTACTGGTCTGAGGTTCATGTAGCACATACAATTCGTAACAATCAAGCCGGCAATCTCTTATCATATTACCTGAAAATGCTCTAACAACAAATGTGAATGTAGCGGGAAATCGAAAGGGTTGATCTGCTGCAATAGCTAATAGATCTTCCCCTGTTAGGAGAATGCAACAGTTAGAATCTCATGTTCATGGGGAACATGTGAAAACCTTAGCACTTGCTTTCGTCATCCGATATTTCTATTTAGTTAACAGTTGATCTGCTGCAATCTCATGTCCGATATTTCTATTTAGTTAACATATACTATACACGCATGGATACATTAGATTGCAGCATGGATATGCATGGATACACGCATTGAATAATCTTCATTATTCAATTAGCCATGAACAATTTAAATAACTTCTAAAATCTCGAGCTCTAATGGGGCAGAATACAGTTGCATGTGTATGCATCAAACAAGCAGAGGGTTTTCTTATTCTAACCCAAGAGTATGCCTTAGGCCCGGATTGGTTATACAAAATTAAAAAACTCATCTCATCTCATCTCAACTCATCATTACAACTTTTTCAAATCCTCATACAAAATATAATAAAAAATTTTACTTTTTCAAATCCCAATACAAAATTAATATTACAAAATTATATTATAACAATATTTTATTCATTACTATTTAAAACATCTCATTTCATCTGTGTAATCAAACGGGGCCTTAACTTCCTATGTCTCAAGTTCAACAAGAAAAAACAGACCCCAGAACAGAATCTTCTCTGAAAAGTCAAGACTCCCAATAAAATAGAGGACCACCCAGTTCCCATTTTATATGCCGGTAAGAAGCATGTAAAAGGTATTGTAATTGATTGCTATCCCTGAGAATATACCTAAAAATCATAAGACCAAATTATTAATTATGTTTCTACAAAAACAATATCCCAAAAGGCATTTATTGATTATGCCCACCACATGCACTTAACTCTCCAAATCTATTGTCATATAGTTGCAACATTCGAAACTTAATCAACCATGATAAAACCTATCACAGACATAAGATCTACACCAGGTGAATTACCCATTGAAGCCAGCCTTTGTTTCTTTTTCATTACTCTTTCATCCTTACCCAATGGCTTTTCAAACCCCGGCTCCATTGTCGCCAGCTCTCTTTCCTTTCTTTGTGCAGCAAGATGCTCTTCAAAACTGCAAAACAGACAGGTTGTAATTTTAGAGTCAGAAAAACTCAACCAGGAAAAAAATGTCTTCAGAAAATTTAGCAGGATATTTTTGTTTATTGACATTAGATAATTTGGCAGGAAAAAATGTCTAATATATAATTGGCAGGACATTTTTGTTAATTGATATTACCCAAGGGCTCCATCTTTTGTTTTTTTCATAGGTAAACAGGACTGCTTGAAAAAAGAAGGAATAAAAAGCTCCATATTTTATTTAAGACTCAAAAGAAAAAAACATTAGCATTCCCAATCAATACACACAGGGCCTGGCTGTACTCAATCCCACCCTGCATATGATTAAATTTAAGCATCATTCTTGGTTTACAGAAGGATAAGACAACAACTAATATCTTCATTTCCATTGAATTTCATAATGACTTGTGTCAGATCTATAGTGCAATAACTTTAGTCCGCTGGAAGCATTGTTAGTATTCTTTGGGTATTACACTTGACCTGACATGGAGGCATTTCCCCAAAGGGAGCTCTTGAGGCATCACTGAACTAAAGCACAGTTTTTGTTTTAAAAAAAAGTTAAATGGAATAAACTACTAAAGAAACTAAAAGCATCAACATATTAGAAACTTTGAGAGAGAAAACAAGAAAAAATGGAGCACCTGTCAAGGAAGAACTGTGTTGTTCATCTGACAGCAGTCATATCTCCAGTAGGTACAAGAACACCCATTTGAATCATTGCCTGAAGCACCTGCACTAGCATAAGAGTTTCCATTGGAGAGGAGATATTTACCCCGTCACTATACTGGGGAATAAAAAACCAGGTTTCGATCGAAAACTTACTGTGGTGTGGCCACAGATCTGGGTGCAGGCACGGTCTTCTCTTCGACGTCAACTAGAGTTCGCAAGGGACAACTTTGCCCTAGAATCACATAGAAGAGCGCATAAGAGAGGAGCATAGAAGGAGAAAGAGGAGCACAGGAGAAAGGAACACGAGACAGAGTGAGAGACAGAAGCACAAGAGAGGGGGGCATGAGGAGAGGAAGGCTTTTTCAGTGGAGGAATTACAGATCAAGAACCGTGATGTGGCACCTAGACCGGGTTCGCCACATCACGTGTGCGGTGTAGGAAACTTAAGCCGGATGCTGAATAGAGTTTCCCTTAATTAACTCGGATGAAATTTCTGAGAGCATTATAAAAGTATGGTTTGGCTTAGCATTTATATAATACACACAGGATGTTAACACATCAGGTTCAAAATTTCATGCCGTTAGTCCTTTCAACGTCAACACTATTAAGCATAGTTGATGACTCACTTGTGCACTGGGGGGTCTTTTCAGTCGAATGCTTCAATTAGGAACAGTACTAGAAACACTAAAAATGAATATTTTTAAAAATAAAATAAAAGGCATCTACCTGGCCAGTCTCTTGAAATCATCTCAACTCTTCCGAATTACTTGATGGAGGGTTTGGCATAGACAGTCCAACAGGTGGCATCAAGGGATGCTGGCATTAGGCACATTGTTAGAATGCCTCAAATGCACATACAAGAAATTTAAAAAATAAAAATGACATCTACCTGGCCAGTCTCTTGAAATCCTCTCAACTCCTCCAAATTATTCAGCGAAGGGTATGGCATAATCAGTCCAACAGGTGGCATATATGGATGCTGCATTTATGAACTGTATTAGAACGACTCAAATGCACATACGAAAATTTTTAAAAAAATATTAGAAAGGAGATCTACCTGGCTAGTCTCTTGAAATCTTCCCAACTACTCAACCGAGGGTATGGCATAGTCGGTCCAACAAGTGGCATTGATGGATGCTGCAATTAGGTCTTGTGTTAAAAAGCCTCGAATGCAGATACACAATTTCTTTAAAAAAAATTAAAAATTAAAAGAGGTCATCTACCTGGCTACTCCAATGGTATAGATATGGATTTGAATATGTATTTGGTGTCATCATAAACGTCGGGTAGTATGGATTTACAGGACTATGATAGCCCTATGGTACAACAATAAAATATATGTTAACTAAATAGAAATATCGGACACTCCGAGATATCCAAATGACCAATGTGTATCATACTTGGGTTGGTGAAATCGATGTAGAATGCCTAGGTGGCCTATCATCTTCCTCTTCACCCATCAATCTGTTACAACTAAGAATGACACATACACAAATTCAAGATCTCTTAATTGTAAGAAGAAGTTAAGATTTCCATGCTAGTAGGATTGTTTATTGATACCTAGAATGATGCCAAGAACCATTTTAGCAACACCACTCATCTAAAAACAAAAACAAGCTATTTTAGCAATAACCCCATAAAAAAGACGTGTAATGTGTTTGCGTAGTACGTACTGCTTCTTCTCAAAAGTCAATCAACCCATCAAAAAATGTGGAGTAGTGAGTCTAGTATTATGGCATCATCAGTGGTCAAAAGTCATAGATACTTGCTTAATATATTTCCTTTCTTGAGAGTTGAGATCATTATGTTAGCTCTCTCCACACGAGCCTGTTAGCTATAGCTACTGCTCTTAATCATGGGCATTTCATGATCTCTTTGTTTATTTTTTTAGCAAAGGCAGGGTCTCAACTAATGCTCCTGCTGGACTGTTAGGCAAATGTATAGTGGATTAAGACAAGGGAAGAACCCATTTCGATAAAAACAAATCCTTTATTTGATCTAAAGAAGAAAGTTTGGAAAGGGAGACTCGGGAAGATTTACCAAATTTGCATGTCTGCAAAGCCAACCAATTATCGTAAAAGTAATTAGATAGATGTATGTATAATAATAATCAGAATACCTATAAAAAAAAAATAATCAGAATCGTGTCTCGAGAATGCCCAAAGCATGCATTCTCCTAGCCTAGCCAGGGTTTATGCAATATATAAATTCATGCTGCAATAGTGGAGGAACCTCTATTCAGCTGTGTGGTATAATGCAAACCAACGCCCCATTACACTAGCTGCATGTGGGGCCGACATGTCTCCACTATGGTTTCACAGCCCAAAAGATCCACAAACATTTTCAAGCCTTTAAAGTGAGATTTTTATGTGGAGTTTGTGATCTCCTTCCCCAACTTTTATCTGCAATAATAAATCGCCTAGTACTACAGCTTCAGAATACATCGGTTTTTTTTTTTTAATTTCTTCAGAACTATGCTGGAAATCATTTGAACACACCAGAACAAAGCTGGAATAATGCTAAACCGGCGGAAAATGCCTTGAACCAGAAAGCATATGTCTTAACAGAGTTGAAGGAGAAAGAAGAAAGAAGAGATAAATCAAGAAAGTGAGAATCTTGTATTTTTTTTTTTTCTGCAAGAAAGAAGAAAGGAAAGAAATAAAGAGAGAAAATCTTGTATTTTCTGATCTTGAATTGAATTGACAAAAGAAAGAGTAAAGTTGAAGAGGGACATACCAAAGAAGAAAGAACTCACTGCTAGAAACTGTAATATACTTAGAGGCTTCTCTTTAGGCAAATTTTAACTGCAATGTTAACTAACAAGTGAATTCATACTAAGGCTTTACTGCATTGTTTAACTGCAGTTAAACATTGCAGACCAAACTGTAATAACATGGAAGTGAATCATAACATTGCAATTTTTTCAGTTAACATTACAGATCTTAGAGGCTTCTCTTTATGCACTGCTAGAAACTGTAATATAGCTGCAGGAACAAATTCGCAGCATACATTAATAACAAAGTATAGAGGTAAAATAGCATGGTTCCATGCGGTAAAATGCAACAAAAAGTCATATCACCTCGGGCAACTCAAGTTAGGAAATTTCACTGGGTTTTCCAGTAAATCATTTACCCGAAAGATCCCATTGGCTTGTGGTAACTGGCTAACATAACAATGAGTTTTCTTTAAAAACAAAAACTATGGGACAAAAAGAACCAACCCATATGAGATATTTGAGAATTTGACGGAAGGGGTGAACATACAAGAAGAAAGCACAGTTTTTTTTTTTTTTTTTTTTTTAACTGAATTGAGATGGGCAGGGGTGCTTGGAGTTGGGTTATCAGCTGTAGAACCCCAACAATTCCCCATCTGAAACTAGCTTCTCTTCTCCTTTAGGGCCACACAAAACGTAGTTGGTTCTGTTGTGGCTTAGTTTCCTTTCTTGATATTGATGATAATTCGGCATTCTTTCCAACTTCTCCTCTCATTTGAATAATCTTTCTCCTAAGACCAATTAAAAGGGCTTTGTATTTGAGCTTGCTTGAAATTTCTCTCTCTCCTTCCACTCTCAAAACTTCCGACTCTTATCTCTACCTACACAAACGAAGTCACATAAAAGTATCGCCGACACTAATTGCTCGGTCCGAATGTCTAACAAAAAAATGGCCACAACTTCGCACTGAAATGCAGGCTAGAACAATGAGTTTTCTTTAGAAACAAAAAAGAAAAATCTAAAACATTTCCATTCAGAAAGCTAAGGCATTTTAAGAAAGAAAAAAAAAAGATTTTGAAAGCAAAAGCTAACAAAAGCAGATTTTGGACAATACCTTGTGGGCTATAGATGCATTTTCAATCTGTAAAAAAGAACAACTCGTCGGCGGCGATGAAGCTTTCGTCGGAGGTTTAGAGAGAATGCGGAGGAGGACGCCGGCACGGCTGAGCACACAAGAACATGTATTTGACGTGCGCCAGTGCTGGGGAAAATTTCGGATTGGGAGAGGAGCCGTAGAAAATTTCGAAAATAAATGGGGACCGGAACAAAACGCATGTTTTAACGTTTTAGAATTTAAAAAAAAAAAAAAGGAATAAAAAAGGAAAGAAAAGCCACGTAACGTGTGCGGTGTAGGGTGCCGCATAGAAGAAGTCTTTCGAAAGAAGGCATTCAAGAATCATCTCCCCTGCTTGCTTTGACATATATCATTCCTCCCACTCCTTCGTACTGCACCGCCTTCTTCTTCATCTTCTTCTTCTTCTTCTTTATTGGTGTAACCTTGCGCAATGTTTCTTGTATCGTTAACAATGGTGCTCCTCCTTACGACGCTGGACGCGTATGTCCCTCCAGTAATGGCTGCAAATCAGGTCGTCCATATATCCGGTTCAACATTAATCATTGGCCGAAAGCTGATCTTCGCAGCTGGTTCTCAGAATGCTGCCCTGCTTCTGGGCTCACTGGAGAAAGGCTATGTCCCTCCGTCGGCCTCTGGCAGACTCATACCCTTCGGCCCCGGAACTATGGGTAGCGAACACGCCATAGCGGGTGACACTTCTGTCA
The DNA here is from genome assembly GCA_011037825.1 of Carya cathayensis. NCBI lineage: Eukaryota > Viridiplantae > Streptophyta > Magnoliopsida > Fagales > Juglandaceae > Carya > Carya cathayensis. Next base: position 15,577 of record QGSO01000479.1, read on the forward strand.
ACTCACTCAAAACTGCTCCCAACGGCGGCCCTCCCACAAGTCCCACCCTCACTCCGGCTTCAACAAACAACCAGATGATCAAGAGGGACATGCCTGCTGGTAACGATGTCCCTCCAGTAATAGCTGCAAATCAGGTCTTCGTTATATCCGGTTCAACAATCCGCGGCCGAAAGCTGATTTTCGCAGCTGGTTCTCAGAATGCTGCCCCGCTTCTGCAGGGCTCACTAGAGAAAGGATATGTCCCTCCGTCGGCCCCTAGCAGACTCATACCCTTCGGCCACGGAACTATGGGTAGTGAACACGCCATAGCGGGAAACACTTCTGTCAACTCACTCAAAACTGCTCCCAACAGCAGACCTCCCACAAGTCCCACTCTCACTCCGGCTTCAACAAACAACGACCAGTGGATCAAGAGGGACATGCCTGCTGGTAACGTTGTGGCTCCTACTCCTTCCATAGCATACCCTTAACTCGATCGTCGTATCATGGAGCATGGATCACGAAGGTCGTATATCATTATTGGTTTCTTTTAAGTGTGTCTGCGTTAATATTGGAGTCTGTCTAGTCTTATATATTTCGGCCAAATTAATGGGTTGTAAATCTGTTTCAAGGATTACAATATATACAAGAGCCATTAATGTCTGTTTTTTTTCTAAGCAAACTCTAGCTTCTTGGGAGGTGAGATTGGGAGTTGGGGGATCTCCTCGAGGACCCATTCGTTTTTTTTTTATTTTTAAAAAGGTAAGGGACTTGAAAACGAATAAATCAACCCAATCGTTGGCCTGAGACGAGCGAGCTTCAATTCTGCTACATACAGGCAGAACTTGTGCTAGTATGTGCACGTTGGCATCTGCTGACGAGGATTTATATTACTAAAAAAAAAAACCAAAGCAAACGAACTGAGGAAGAAAGTAAAACACAGAACCTATTTGATTTCTCTCATATCTCTCCCGCTCTTTCGTCTCTCTCAAATCGGTGTAGGTCCGTCGGCTGCTACCAAATCTTTTTCTTTTGTTCATCTGTGCTTGAGTTTGGGACTGTGTGACTTGGGAAATTTATCAAAGGAAGGGGTGGGGGACTTGTAAAATCTGTGATAAGGAGGGGGCATGGGGAAGTGTCATGGAACTATCTCTCAAATGCTATGAAAATAGAGCAGATGTGATTGTTATCTTTAATTTTTAGCTTAGATGGGGACACCAATGAACTATTTCTCATTGTTGAGCATATCCTTTTGCATGGGGCCTCCCCCAAGTACGCCTGGCTTTAGCATTTTTCGAACACCATCGATCCATAGATATGGAATAGATCTAGCATGACTTGTAATATTATATATGTCCCATATAACTAATCAAGGTACACAAATGATCATCATCTACTTTTACGAAGGTACTCATGATCATGAATCATGATGATGATCTCGAATTGCTTTCCAATAAATATTTAAGAACCCAAAACAAGCCTCACCAAATCAAAGGACATGATGGCCCTACATGAATGCCAACCTTTTGCATGATGTATAAAATTGAGCCAACACCGATCGAGGGCCTGCATGCTGCAGGGAATGCTAGCTAGCTAGTATAAGCTGGGTCTTCCCAGAGCTAGAGCCTAACTCCAAACAGCTCAGAACAATGTCATCTTCCTCATGTACAGTTCCAACACCAACGATAAGAAGGCTTAACAGTCACCGTAAGGAAGACGCATTGAGCAGCCAACCACCGTCTGCAACAAATCCAGCATACGGTTCCACCTCGGACCACCACAGACAGTGTCTGCGTCACCGACACAGCAAGATTCATCGTGAGATCTAGCCCCCAACGCCCTTCTCTCTCCACTTCTATTTCGCAGTTCCTCGTTCGGCAATGGTTTGTTCGGTCCTTTGAGGACCAAATTTGGTTCTCGTTGGTTCGTTTCTACACAATTTGTTTGTTCTACAGTACGCTGGTGTGACTTTGTCAGGGTAAGGAGATGTCTTGGCCAGAAATGATGGGAGGAGTGGAGGCCAGAGTTGTCGGTTCTGCTTCTTGTCCATTCATCCCATAGATTTTGGATGTGGGTCATTGCCTTTTGCTCCATTATTCAGCTGTTTGTTTGCATCATCGTATCTTCGATCTGTCGTGCCCTTTAAAAAGCAGTTTGATATCATAAATTATTGGAGATGTATAAGAATGGTGGTGTACAAAGGAGTTTTTTTTCTTGGTGTGGCTTGGGCTTAGGCAAACACCTTTAATTGCTTGCTTACTGTGCTTGTCCTGTCCAGACAAATTGGCTTCCTCTAAAAATTTGGCATATATTTGTATTCTTCAGGCCATAATTGCCAGTTGCCAACTTGCCATTTGCAGAACTGTCAGTTGCTCTTAACTTAAAGATTGTTCAACAACATTGATACCCCTCATTCACGAACCAACAAATAGGTGCTATGGTGCAGCGCTTTAGTCTTGTATAGATTGATAACAGATTTTTATTAATTAATGCTTCATTCTCAAGTGATCAAATGCATTGAGAGCAATTTTCAAGATTAGTAAGTCCCTTTAGGAAATTTTTTACGGGCTGGTAAGTGAAATCGACAGTTTTGGTACAAGTATGTTTCCTAACATTCTAACTATCGCTAACATTAAACATTCTAAACATTACAAGTCGCTTATTTTTCCCTATTTGGTAGGAATTGGTTTTCATTTATTAGTACAAGTATCAGTGTTGATATGAGTTTCTGCCCTTTACATGCAATTATATAATATGAAGGTAACTCTCTTTATAGAAGGTGAAATCCTTGACTTTGTAGTAGCTATGTCCATCATAGTTGTATCACAGAATTAGTCGACCTGTTTGGTCAGATACCCTTCAAATTTGATTAAGCCTACGTGTTTTCAGTTTATCAGGTTGTAGTTCAAGCCCTATTTTCAGTAGCCATTGATAAAACTGCCCTGTTTCTTTCAATTAAGCCTTCCAGTATGTCTTTTGTGGTCATATTTCTTCAAGTATATATTTCTTGTTCATGGTAGTGCTTACAAGAATAGATCTGTTTTTTTAGAATGCTATTATACTTTATTTTAAATATCAATCTTTCTTCAGCAATTTGTTACGGCTTTGTTAAGTTGATTCGAGTTGAATTTGTTGGGAATTCTCAAGATTTTTTATCATCACAGATGCATGGTGCAGAAGATTGGGAGTCCAACTAAGTCTCACCATTTGGTTTCCATGGCTGGTTTGCACCCTTCTATTGAGTATAATATAAATTGTCGAGTCTTGGAGAAAGAAAATCGAATTTTCAATCTTACACTACCTGTTTGTCAAGAGACTCATGAGTTTTAAATTTATAATTTTATGTCTTGCAATTGAAAAACATATCCTTGTCATTGTGTGAATAATATGGGTATTCATGCCGTTTTGGCAGGATGTTACTGGGTGCTACCGTTGTCTGCCTCTACGAAGGGATTTTATATTCTGGTAGTACTTCTTGATTCTTCCAACAGAGCATACTGCGTGCTTTGCAAGTAGCGCCTTTACCATCCTAAATAAAATTGCAATTAATGATACAAATTCGTGTCATAGATAACCTGTTACTTGGAAAGGTTAAACACTTCGTTAAGGAAGTTCATATCTTTACCGTGACAACCACTCTTTTATGTACAAACTAATTCGTGTTTGTGATGGAGAATGGGCATGCACATTGCAGTGTACCGTTTGTGATGAACTGATGACTACTGCATTGCCAAGTCCAAATTTTGGCTAGAACTTCAAGTTTTGGCTAGGTTAATCCACATTGAACTAGCCATTTTAAAGTCAAAATAGTAATATAATATTATATATTTTAATAATATTTTACAAAAAGCTTTTTTTTAATATTTTGTAAATACATTTCATATATTGATTAATAATTTAATTTTTACTTAAAATTGGCCTATTACATACTGCTTAAAACTTTTATTAACCAATAACTACCAAAAACCACATGTTCTTTGGTTCATAACAGCACTTTGTGTCACTCATGTATACACAGCTTCAAAACATTAGTAACCCTCCAAATGTAAAATTGCAATGACTTCAAAACAGCAATGACTTCTTCATCAGGCATGTTGCTCTTGCTCACAAATTGGCACTGGAATGAGGTGAAATGCCCACTGCTAATATGATGAATGAGCTCTGGCTCTTGCTCCGGCATGTTAATATCATAATGATCTTCCATGAAAGATCTTGGGCCATGCAATTCTGGATCATCTCTTTCAAAGCAGGGGTGCCATAGGTTGCAAGAGCTCTCTTGACAGTTGTTGCTATTGCATTCACATCAGCTGGATCAACTGCAACGAATTTTTCTAAACAGGATGTGATCATGCATGAAATTATAATTTTATAGTTCAACTACATATGACTTATCACCCAGTTTGCTGTCCAGTTTGCTTTTTGGGACTCAATCAGATGGCATCCATTATCAAATAAGTTTGATCTTATTACCTCAAAAACATGAATTTTTTTATCATTACATAGCTCATGTAGGATGTAAGATAAGCCTCAATACAAAGGTAGCAAAAAACAAAGAAGTTTGATCTGGTATGCAAAAAAGATAAACAAGGCTCATGAAATTCTGGTGTGTCCATGTGTGGGTGTGTGTGTGTGTGTGTGTGTGTGTCCTATTTTGCATAATTTCAATCAACTAATGTCCAATAATGCACAAACAGGCTACTAGACTTCCACAAAAATGCACAAACATTGAAAACTCTGATTGAATAACTAAATTGAATTGAATTAAGAAGGGCATGCACAAACTTCCCGAAAACTTTCTTTCAATTACAGCAATATTGATGGTATTACTGGATTTAGTGAAGAGGACTCACAGTTAGTGTTCAGCTTCATGAGATTCACTGTGGAGTTGGCAAAATCTGATGACGGTTTGGCATCTTCTTGGACAAAGCAGCAAGATGAGGTTCTCAACATCAATGCAAAAAGGTGGGGATTTTTATCATTATTAAAATGGAAAATGTTAGATTTAACACATGGAAAATTATTTGATTAGAACATTTTTTATAAGTCATTATTTAATAAGAACAACAAGAGTTCTTTCAGATCACAGCAGACTCAGTACATACCTTTAAATGCAATTCCCATATCACTCATCATTTCAACATCTTTGAAGAGTAACCAACAATATAATGTGCACGTTTCGACCTTCTCCACAAATTTTGGCCCTCTCATTAGGATTAGTCTTTAGGAAAACAAGTCAAATCCATGAAAATAGGAATGATCCATTATCTTATATATTCAGCTTTTTGAAATGAATTTCTCCAGTTTTCCAAGTTTCTATTTCCTAATGATCTAAAGAAATACTGACACAAAAATAAGAAAATCAATAACTCTGCTTCCATTAGCTCTACTTCCAAACCTTCTATAATTTTTACAGTAAATCAGCATGTTGACTTGATAAGCCAGACTAAAATGGTCATAGAAATAATGCAAAGCCTAGTTATGTCGAAATAAACTAGTGGTGATTATTTAGACAGCATCCCTCGTTGACAATATGCTTCACATTATTTGATAAGAGCGTTAAATGAAAACTTTCACAATAAATGATTATAACATTGGACTGGCAGTTATCATTTTTGTAGAAGGATACTTAATGTGTAAACCATGCATTTTACTTTATTTTGTTTCCCTTATATAAGGAGTTCAAGCACTTTACTTAATGTGTAAACCATGCTTAATGTGTAAACCATGCATTTTTAGTTTTTCCATATGCTAGGCCCACATTTAGTTCATGGTTATTGGGTGAGCTTGCATGTGAGGTGTTATAGTTTTTCTGTGTTTGATCTCAAAAATTGATACACTGCCCAATAGTTAAAGCTTTTTAGAGTTGATTTTGCCTACTTTGTGATTGTTCCAACTGATATTCTAGGATTTATCATTGGAATATTCATTGAATATTAGTTTATTCAACGTAACTAGCTTGAATGACTTTCTTTATCATTTTCTGGCTCCTAACTTGAAAATCTAGGATTTGAGGGCTGTAATGAAACTCCCAGCTAATTGATGCAGTTTTATTAAGACCCTAGGCTTGGACACCACCACCCAAAAACACTGACACAGTTCATAATAGCAAATTCATGAAGAAGTTGTAAAAAATACATTCTACTCGAGGCAGTCTTCACTTTCCTAATTGAGAGTTCGATTGCTGCCATTTCAAGACTGTTAGGTCTACCAGCATGAGTTCATTTCCCCAACTACAGACCAAGAATTGATAAACACATTGAAGAAAAATAAAATAGACAAACAACACTCCATTTACAACAATGTCAAGCAACAACCCCAAACAACATGATCAAGCAACGTCAAACAAACCATTAGGGTCCAAGCACTTCCAGATTTTAGTAGCCACAAATTTCTCGCCCAAATGCAGGAAAAAATAAAAACAGTAATGCCAACCGTTTACCATTTCATCTACAAAAAAAAAAAAAAAAAACCAAAAACTATGCATTTACCCAAATAGACGGTACCTGTAGTGGCAGATTCGTGGAGGAAGAACCTTCGGCGTGAATCGGGTATCAAAAGCCGATGCTGAGCAACTGATTCGACCTGGCTGGGCAAAACAGGGCACGAAATGGATGAAAAAACATGAACATTTCATTGGCAATCGGAGAAGAGGGAGAGAAGAGGGCTGAGTTTTGTTCGGAGTACTTCAACAGAGAAGAGGGAGAGAAGAGCAAGGAAGAGAGACTTACTTTGGACAGCTCAGAGACGACGGCGTCTGCTAGAGAAGGCGACCGCTGGACTTGATTCAAGGCAGCGGCTGAAGAAGAAGGGCGAATCCGAGCAGTTCGGGAGAAAGAAAGAGAAAAGAGTGATTTTGTTGGGGGAAAACGAAAAACCAAGAGAAAGGGGAGAGAGCAGGTAGAAGAAAAATGATAAAATAATCTTTGGACTCGGTACAGTCTCTCGCCAGACTTGGAGAGCAGCTAACAAACACTGTAGAGTTTATGTCAAACTTTTAAAGTTTGACTAGGCCATTGCAGACAATTATTATCTCAACTCTATTTATTTTAGACTTGCAATTGGCAATGGCGAGGCCATTGCCAATGCTCTAATATGTACAAACTGAGGCACGTATGCCCAGTTGAAAGTACTATTATATTTTATTAAGATAAAAAATATATTAAAAAAAAAAAAAAGTGAAATTATGGAACACATAGCAAAACAGGTTCATGTAGTTCCAGCATGGAAAACTAAATTGGTGGTGTGGGACTTCAGACCATTTTTATGCTTATTGCAAGTGTCGGTTAGAAGTTAATGGGAACTGATGGACTTTCCTGGAACTTACAAGCTGTTTCACCAGATGCTTTTGCTCTTCTGGGAACACTAAAGCATATCAATAATCTGTAGAAGCATATAATAGCACAAATTGATTAGGAAATGTGTTCATTACACATAACACAAAGGAATTGGTATTAAAGCTGTAATAACTCAGAACATAGCAAATTACTTCATTTCAGTACATAGCAGGTAGATCATTTCCATGCGTATTATGCAGTAGTCATCAGTTCATCTTCAATTATGTTATTACTACAAGAAATCGGAAGAGTTCAAAATGAGCATAATTGATTGAATAACAAAACAGAACCTTCAAAAAAGGTATCAGTGCAAGCTAAAGAGTCTTGACAGATCATAGTTAATCAACATAAGGAGCTGGCATCTTGATGGAAAATGATTTCCACAGAAAGAATCAGCATCCTATTTCCTTACTGCCACAAAAAGTCATCTCTCAAATGATTTACCATGTACAAAGTGTAGGAAAAATGATAATGATAAAATTATATTCGTTTGCTTGAGAAAAAGAAAAGAAAGAGACCATAGATTTAAGAATCAACTCAATTATGCAAGACGCATGGTTGGAATTTTTAAAAGTGACTGTACAAATTATACTATTGTACTAACCAATCAATACAAGAAAAAAATCCAAGGTTACATTCTATATGAAATGAAAATGCTATTAATCCAAAACCAGCTACTTGGTAGGGTTTTTAAAGCATTGGGAGCAAAACCCCAGTACAAGCCAATTATTTCATCACGTGTCACAATACCTGCACAAAAATATTCATATATAGTGAATCATATACAATGATTTTGACAATAGGTTTAAAATTTTAACTTCCCACAAACAAATGACGACATGGCCGTATTAGGACTTCTCCTTACTAAGCAATGTGAGATCTCATACATGACCTACCTTATCCTCTTATCATAAGGGATATCACAAGAAACTAATTTTTTTTTTTTTAACAGGTAAATGAGCCTCAATATAAACTAATTGGAGCCTGCTAAATGGATTATTTTCTGCCACTCAACTCCATCTAGTATTATATCCTCAATTCTCTACTCAACAACCACGTGTTTCAGCCTTATAATTTCAAGTTAAATAATTTTTTGCCTCCCTTTCTCCCACTTTTTATTTTTCCACATTGATAAATCACTCTTTCACACTGGTGCATTTGAAAGCCTCTGATGCATGACTCTCTCCCTTTGATATCAAATGGTGCCACCCTCACTTTCTCATGAATTTAAATGAAAGCAATAAATCTAGTTGGTGTCACCATTTAACTCGTACTTCTTTTATTAGTGGAAACAGCACCTCTATTTATGCTATTTTTCCATTATGCTCTTGTTTTTTAAAAAGAAAATTGGTGTAAAAATTTACAGGGTACCGTCCCCTTTAAAAACAATTAAAGACTGGTGTACAAAAAGGGAGCTACCGCCAAGAATGTGCTCCATGATCATATCCAGACCAACTCGATCATCAAAATTAGCTCTAAATTGACAGCTACCTTAATGTCTATGTTTCAATTATTATTATTTTTATTTTTTATATGCATATAGTTTGCAACTATTAAAAATGCCCAAACTCAAATATAATCTAATTCTCAGGAGAATATCTAACGTCTAATAGGAACATCAAGGCACATATGCACCTCAGAGTACTGCAGGATGCCAACCTATCACTTTAGCCTTGAAAAATTCATATATAAAGGGTATGCGTACACACCATAGGGAGGGATGATGAATGGGTGGGGAAAAAAAATTGAAAACCAAATTTTCTGTAACAGAATTCCCATGAGAAGCCTAGAAGGGTGGTGGATCTTCTAGATTGTTTGAGGTTTTCAGGTAATCCCAAAATTGCGGCCACATGGAAAATCATTCCTTTGCCTCGTGGTGTATTTGGCTTGAAAGGAATGGCTGGAGTCATGAAGACTGGGAATGCTAGTCGCAAGGGCTTAGATGTTTCTCTTTCTGGCCATTGTTATTTCTTTGGGTCTTTGCAATTTTTATTTTTTATTTTTTGTTGTTTGGGGTTAATTTTCATGATTTTCTTGTATTCTTTTCTAGCTCCTAAATTGTAATTAGGTGTTCTCTCTTGTATACTCCCTAGAAGACACTGAAAGAGATTGCCAACAACTTAGTTATGACACCAACTAACAAGCAAATTCAAAGAACTTTCTTTTATGGCAAAATAGAAGTTGCATTAAGATGGTGACAAGTTTGTAGTCAAGATACCTTTTTTTTGATAGGTAATAAGTTTGTAGTCAAGATACCTACTGGGCTCCAAATACTAAAAAACACCATTTGATACAGTAAATATATATATCAGAACCTCCAATATGGACATAAAATAAGATAATGATTGCACATCTATGTCACTTTGTTGCCAAAAGAAAAGCAAAAAGAAATAAAATTATACCATCTTAGGCTCAGTAGGTTTGGCAAAAAGCCACTGGGGTGACAGAGGTATGCTACTTTCTGATGCCACCTGATCTGCAATAATGAAAATTAACAACTCTTTACATCAGAGCAGAAACAGGAAGCAAAATAACAGCATGTAACATGCATAGGACTCAATAGTTCATCCTTTTGGCAAGAAATAAATCCAACTCAACAACAATACCTTTCAACTCATCAAGCAACCCCATAAGTGCCTTGTCCTCTTCATTCCCTTCAAAAGCTTCTCCTGGCATAGCATGAACAAGATGAATACACTCATTATGTTAAGCTTACATTTGCAAAGTGCAGCTGTAAACAAACAATTGCCCATCACAGAAGCAATCAAATCAACCCCAGGGCACCCATAAATAAATAGAGAAAGAGAGAGCCTATAATTGTTGTCCTGAAACGTGTATAAAAGCTCAGAGCTCAATCGAAAACAGATAGAATGCTCCATGCACTGAACCAAAACGCTCACAGCTCTAAAGTATGAAAGATTTCAGCCAAACAAATAACTAACTTCCCAATAGCCATCCTCATGGGCGAACAAATCTTAGGAAAAAAATCAATGTCATTCCTGCCCATTCATGAACTAAACCGTAAAAAACCATATCAACCCTGCGCTTATATAAACCCCTAAAATTCTGTACTGGAACGGAAAAAAAATGAAACCAAGGACGAGAGTATTCCTTTCAAGGAGGTGAGTATTAAGTCTATTTCGATAAATGAAAACAAAAGTACCCTTCATAAGAGAAAGCTTTGAAGAAACGTTAATATCTCTTATCAACCACTCAAAAAGAAAAATACCAGAAATTTTGAGAAAACAGGCACATCATTAAATCATTTCCCATTACAATAAATTCTGGATCCTCTTCAACTTTCTCACAAACCATACAGAGTTCAAAGTTTAAACTTTTTTGGAAACCCAAATTACAGCTGAATCTTAATCTTACCTTTTATACGGGTCCAAAGCCACCTTCGCCAAGCTTGTGAGTTGGGTGAAAATATTTGGTGGTTGAAGGAGGGAAGCATAGGAGAAACCGAGAGAAAGCTGCTGCTGCTGCTTGAAGGAAGGCTACTGTTTGGCTCGCTCCGCGACTGCAAAAACCCTAGGCGAAGATTCCATCGGTAAAAATTCCGAAGCCTCTAAGCAGAGTTTTCGTCGAGCTAGCCGTCGTCGATTGTGAAGAGGTGCTTTCCATCGAACCCAAGAAATACATTCGAAAGCCTGCCAAAACCCAAAAAAAAAAACAGAGAGAGACAAGCTATGAGAGAGAGAGAGAGAGAGAGAAAAATGGCGTACTGAGAAAGAAACCCTAGGCAAATATGTCGTCGGTGAAGATTCCGAAGGTGGTTTCCGTCGAACGTGAAGAACCCTAGGTGAAGAATCAGAAGCCTCTGAGCAGAGTTTCCGTCAAGCTGGCTGCCGTCAACCGTGGAGAGGTGGTTTCCGTCGAGCCCTAGGAATACATTTGGAAGCCTCACATTCTCTCTATCGCTCTATGGGCTTTGGCTTTTGGTGGAGAAAGAAGCATCAGACAGCGAGGGACGATAAAACCCTCCTATTCGGTGTGCTTCGCGGCTGCTGACGGTGGCAAGGGCCTTGAGGTGGAGACACAGAGAAGATAGAGGTTTTGGGTTGAGACTTGAGAGAGGGAACTCGGAAGAAAAGGAAACAGAGAATGGCATAAGCGGAATAAAATCACCGTTCATCCATCGATAGGCTTAAAAAAAATTAAAATAAATTTAAAAAAAAAAAAAACAAAAAGTCTAGTAGCAAGAATAACCGTATATAAATATACCACTCTTAAAAAATATATATATATCACAATTCTTAAAAGAAATATATATTTTTCGACCGTTCACATTGGATTTAGTTTTTACATATTTTGCATCAAATACTAGTCGCGTTGTTATTGAATTACGCATGTTTAAAGGATACTTTTTATAAATGTAAAATAAATTTAAATATTGATTATTTTATTTACATAAATTTTTATATTGAAATATTTTTTTTTATTATATAATAATAAAATAATATAAGATAAATTTAATTTTGACTATTCCATTCACATCAAATCTCTATATTAAATTACTCATTTATTCATTATATAGTAATAAAATAATATTAATCTAAAAAAATATTTAATTTGGATATTTTTAATTTATTTGATTTTATCATGAATTTAATTTTATTTAAAAAAATATTTAACTATTTAATTTATTTAACTCACGAATTAAAGCAACTGGAAAATAAACAGAATGATGCCCTTTGGGATAGAATAATTCTATTTGCAGTCCCCACTTGAGCCTGCATGTGCAGGCCCTTTATTAAATAAGAAAAATTATCATTTTAAGAGGGACATTTTTGTAATTTTAAAAAATTTTAAACATAAAATTGCTAGGCCTGTATTGCAGTTCAAATGAAGACTGTATGTAACATTGCTCTTTGGGATATATCTACGTGAGAGAAGAGAGAGGGAGAGTTAGATTAATAAAATAAGGATTTCGTCTTTGTACAGTAGATATCAAATTTGATATTTTCTTTCCAATTATGTAGCTAAAAGCTCCAAAATTTGCTATTGCCTAATCCATTGCAAGTGAATTTTCTATTTAATAGTTATAAAATACAATTTATTTTAGATATAGATAATCCATTAACAATGCTCTTATCTATGAATTTTAAGAGAAAACCATAAATATATTTTGAAACTGATAAATAATTTCTGCTAGATGTTTAGGAATAGATCAGAAGTGCTACAGATATTAAAAAAAATTATATAAAAATAAATTTATAAACTGACATATATACTTTTATGTGATATATTATATCTATTTTACGATAAAAGTAATTTTACAATATAAAGTTACATATTAAGTTATATTCAAGTCACTTTATGAGTTTATTTTTAAATAATATTTTCATGATTAAAGTAATTTTATTAGGAAAAAACAAAATGTAATAACTCCACATTTTGAAGAATTTAGATTTTTAAGTATCACGAGAATTATCTGTATTTATGGATGTAGAGACTTGTAGAAGATAAAAGATCAGGTTTATTCCTTGATCAAGATCTTGGATGATGATATTATAAAGGTCCATTTCTTTTATAATAAGATGGGTTCAGATGCCAAGGCAAATGCATTACTACTTACCCTAGCTAGTTGATTGATTCTAAGGCCTCACGTACACTGTTTAACAAATTAATATGTCTTGGACTCTCAAATTCAAAAAAGTGGCAAGAAATAAGATCGACGTAGTAATTAATTATAATTTATATGGTTTCAGTCCAATGTGTATACGTAATAATGACACTCTCCTTTGTGGGAGAGGTAGGACTGACGCATAAGCCGGTTCCACATGTTGACACTCAAGTGGAAATAGTCTATTTAGACAGTCCCTGATTAGACTCGCTCCCTTCGATCGATGCCCACGATGAAGGTAAGTCAACGAGCAGACGGGGTTGACCCACACTCCATTGCAAGAGGGATAAAGCTACCATAAGCATTACACCTATTCCTTTGGTATCTTGCGGGGGAGGTAGTATCCAAGGGCCAATGGGTCGTCCGCCCTTCGCCATGATGGGGGTAGGGTAATGTTCAGGCAACCTCAAGATTAGACCCGCTCTCCTTCGTGAGGGGAGGTCAGGCTAGCTCGAAACTAATCCCACATGTTGGCCCACATGTGAAGGTAGTCTATTCAGACAGTTTGTGACTGTACTCGCTCCTGCACGTTGACATCACTAGGAAGATAAGCTGTCATTGTAAATTCCACTTGTGAAGACATGCCAGAGATTCATGCCAAGGTGATCTACACATTGATGGAGACATCATTTCCATATACCCAACTCCTGAAACATTCACATTCCTTCATCAACAGAGCATACACAACAATCATTAAAACAAACTACAAATTTACACATCACAAGACCTTTATTGGTAGAATATTCGTAGATGTTCGGCATTCTACAAGTGTTGCAGCTTGTTCCTTGAAAAGTCTCAAAGACAATAGACCCTAGGGTAGTTGATGGCAATAACCATGTAAAGGCCTTCCCACTATGGCCCCAACTTGCCTTCATCTCTTATGGTGATCCCCGTATGCTTCAGCACAAGATCCCTAGCTTTGAATGACCTCTAGCATATCCTCTAATTGAAACAGCACTTCACCCTCTTCTTGTATGCTGCCATTGTCAATTCTGTTTCTTCACTAATTTCTCTTACCAACTCAAGCTGATCTTCGAGCCACTAGTCATTGGAGTGTTGTTCGTAGTGCTGCACCTTGTAGGTGGGGACTTTCACTTCGACTAGTAGCATGGCTTCATGGTCGTATGCGAGGGTAAACAGGGTATCCCTTGTTGGCATCCTTGTTGTCACCCGGTACACCAATAGGACTGCGGGGAGTTCCTCAGCCCATGACCCTTTTTGGTCACTGTGTTTCTTCTTCAGTATTCTCAGTAGTGTTTTATTGATCGCCTCTACTTGGCCATTGGACTGGGGGTGTCCAGAGGAAGAGTACCAAAATCTGATTCCCAGGTCTCGGCACCAGTCTCAGTAGTTGTTGGAGTCAAACTGCTTCCCATTGTCCGAAATGATGTTGAAAGGAATGCCAAACCTGCAGACAACGTTCTTCCATAGGATATAAGTGATGTTACTCGTCGAAATTATTGCCAATGCTTCGACCTAAACCCACTTGATGAAGCAATTCATCGTGACCACTAGGAACTTTACCTCGTCCTTACCCAGGGAAAGGGGGCCTACCAAGTCGACTCCCCATTAGGTGAAAAGCAAGTGCAAGGAGATTAATGTCAGCTCTTTCAGCTGGAGGTGGAGCACCCCAGAGTACTCCTAGCATTTGCTACATCTCCGTAGACACTATTCGACGTCTTTAAGGGAGGGCACCCAATAATATCCTGCCCGCATCGCTTTTCCTGCCAATATCCTGCCTTCGGAATGGTCGACGTAGATTCCCTCATATGTTTATGCTAGCACGTGCTAGGTTTGCTCATTCGAAATGCACCTCAAGAGAGGGTGTTGTATCCTCTTCGATATAGGACATTGTCGACTATGGTTTACCTTTCCTCTTGGTACCTGACCTTTCACCCTTTGCCTGTCATCAAGCACTTCATTAGTGTTTAGATACTTGAGAATGTCTGCAGCCCACTATGGTGCTCCTGGCCTGATTTCCAGCATTTCGATCCCTAAGGTTGGCACTTCAGCGGACCTAAGGATGGCTGATTTTGGAATCAGGGCAGCCTGTTGTCAAAATGCCCTTTTTGTTAGCCTGTCCACCTTGTGATCTCAGCCCTCAGGATTTGCCGTATCTGGAAATGTTTGAAGCGAGCACGCTCAGCCTCTACCAGGGTTATACTTTTTTAATTTCTTGCTTTTTGCCGTGAACTCCCTCGTACTTGGTTAACCACCACTTGGGAGTTGGCCCAAACATCCACCCCTCAGCGCCCAGAGACTTGGCAGTTGTCAGGTCAAAGAATAGTGCCTCGTATTTTGCCTCATTGTTTGTAGTCTTGAAAGTCAACTTAAGGGCGTAGTCATGCTATTCCCCTTTATCCATAATGATATGCACTCATACTTCCCCTCCAGCCCGACAAGATAAGCCATCGATAGAAATTTTAAGTAAGGGGGTGCTAAAGGGAATTCAGGATAAGTAAGGGGTAAATTTGAGAGGTAAGTCATAGATAGAAGGGTCTCAACCTTGTAAAGATGGGTCTCAACCTCTTGAAGCTGTAAAGGGTTGTTGATATTAAAAAGAGCTGATTTAGCAAATTTGAGATGTAAATAAGTAGTCAAAAACTTTTTTTTTTTTTTGGCGGAAGTCCCAACTTAAAGGGAGTTTTGAATGAATTGAGGTATTAAAAGTTTTTTTTCTAGTAGATAGTAGCTATAATAAGGCAATTGGGGCAAATTACAAGGCATCACAAATGGATAAATTCATCATCTAAGAAACAAACTAATGGCTATAAGTAAACAAAAGAAAGTAAAAAGTTATCAATGTAATTTTAAGAGCAGGAAGAATCTCGACTTTAGGTAGTAGTGTAGTGGTCTTAAGATTCAGCTCTTTCAAATATACAAGTCATTCATCCATCTCAAAGAATAAAATATTATCTGATTAATCATCGAAGCTCTTACGCCCAACGGTCCTTTGGATCATCATAGTCCTTTTAGAACAGATATGGAAGTTTGCTATCGCAATATTAGGAATCCCTCTTTTTACCTGTTCTTGTAATACAGATTGGATTCCAAGCATGATTAGAAGGTGATTTTTTTTTTCAAAATTTATATAAATACAAACTGTGGGAACAAATTCTGGATCATTAAAGCAATTCAAATAATCTTCCCACGAAAAGAAAAGACTATTTATTAAATACAAAACTCAAAATCTTGGGAGCTACATATGGACCTTGATATGTTACACTGAGCAGATTACATATTCTTTTAAATACCATATATGAAGAATCATGCCAAACATTGTGTAAGTGTTGATTATGAGTAGGCCATATGAGAAATTGATCAAACATTATAAGACAGTTGATCAATCATATGTATGTCTTTAAATACATATGTGATGTCTAGTTCTCTGAAAACAAAGCAAAGACAACAAGAAAACTATTGCAAAATATGCTATGTTTTTTGTGAATAAATTAGACCAATGTATGTAAAGTCTTTAATTTGATTTTGGAAGGAGTTGTTAGCCTATGCAAATTATGTTGTTCAATTAACAGCATAATGTCATTGAGTAAAAGAGGCCAATATGGGAAGAATTGAATCTAGGTTTTTTCGGGCATAATCATCAAGATACAAAAAAACTTGATGAGCACATTAGTTGGCCAGTTAACCCCTTCCTCTGTTTCAATGCTCTTCAAATTTTTTTTATCACATTGAAACAAAGGTTTGATTATTGATGTGTTAAACTTATTGCTATCTATCACATGATTTTAGTTTAACAGTTTCAACAAGGACAAAGTAATATCAAGCCTTAGTCTAATAATCAAATTAAAGCAGAAAAATATTGAGTTAAAAAGATTGAGAAGAAGTTAATATTTAAAAAAGAGGATATATAAGCATATAGATAAGAATTCATCCTCTTTTTTAAGTTATTTTCTTTTATAGGTAAAATGAATTGAAACTCTGCAAAAAAGGATTGAAGATATATGGCATTAGCTAGCTTGCAAAGTTTTCGATGTAAGGCCTGATATATAAGATCTCCTGCTATCTTTCGATGCAAAGTTTTCACAATATGGTCTATTGTGAAATCAGTTGAATTCTCTATGAAATTGGATTGTTGAATCGTGTGGGTACATATTGGACAGCCACTGAGCTAGAAGTCGTGGGTCTATATATATGCTAACATATATGAGGAAGAGTGCGTACGTCAAAGATAGCAGGAGAGAACTTACCGCAGGAGGTTGCACACTACTAGGGGTTGGTTCGGCAACATGACAGGGCTACCTAATCGGAGAGAGAGAGAGAGAGATTTATATAGAGAGAGTTAAAGAGATCAATTGGAGGAGAGAGATACAAGCCTGAATTTTTAAAGGTGAAGACACGATGGCGCTGCAGTAGGCTCACAATGATCTGAGTGGTGATAACATTTTCACAGAGAAGAGATCAGAAAGAGAGAATCCGGGCAGTCAAGAATGAAAAATTAGACAACATTTTGAAGCGTAGAAAATGAAATATAAGTGAGTTTTACTGGCAATATTTTGCACCGCATTATGTAAACTTCAGCCATCTCACAACGATTAATGTATTTGACATAAATTACATATGGGAAAAAGCTAGTTTATTTTTGCTGCAATATGCATTGTCGCTAAAAGCTAAAAATATTTTTTGCAGCAAAAGTGGGAAAAAGATGGAAAAATAAGCAACTAAATCGCATATATAATTTTTGTGATAGTAATATATTGCTGCAAAAAATATTTTTCACAACAATGACATGTAGCGCTAGAAAGAATACCCGCAACAGTAATTTTTGACTTTATGCAAGTAAATAAGTTTTGCGGCAAAAAAATCTGGCCGCAAAAAACCATATCTCTCGTAGATGGATTATTTATATAGGTGGTAAGTTGTGCAGTAACGTACCCTTACCCAATTAGTGCCAAATATAGAATCATATATATTTTGATGTAGATTTAGAATCAAGAATAATGATTACTCTTGAGGAAGAAGAGTCAATTACGCCATAAAGATGGAGACTTATCTTGCCTCGATCATCTTCCCATGATCATGATTTCTTACTTCATGAGTAGCGCTTTCCACATTATTTTAGAAAATATACCAAACATTTTTGTTGGAAAAAAAATAATAAAAAAAACCCGAATATGTCTGGTTGATCAGTGACGACAGGTCAAATCCAAATATGTGATTTCCACATACATCTTGGCCCAATAACTAAGGTATATACTTCATGATCATTTTGATAATCTACTTCTAGTACTTTTACAGTTTACTTCTCTGTGGACCAGCTTGTGACAGCAGGCCAGGGTTACTTTTGGGCTGCTAATTTTCTAAGCGCATCATGATTATCGTGTTTTCAGGATCAATAATTAGAGCGGATTTTTTTTTTTGGGGGCTGAATTTGGATTAATGAAAGTGATCATGTAGGTGGTGGTCCAGGTGTCTTATTGGAATTGGGTAGGTGGCCACTAGATCAATAGTTTAATCTGCCCAATACTTGGTGGAGAATCTTATAATGGAAAATGCTAATATTGTGCCTAGCACTAGTAATCAGCTTATAAGCAATAGTACTAGTACTTTAAAAGTAAAGTACTTTAAAAGTAAAGAGAATTGCTACAGACACAAAGATATTATATAAAATAAACCAACAAACTGATGCGGTTTCATAAAATCTGTTAGATCTATTTTATAATAAAAATAATTTTATAATCTAACGTATTACATCAAGTCACGTCAATTTATAGATTTATTTTTATATAATCTCTTTGTGGCTAAAATATTTTTCAAAAGGTAAAACTGCGACAATTAATTATCAGTACCACATAAGTTGTTTTATTTTATTAACAAAATGGTAGTACTGAATCTCCCCCAAAATGCAAAGTGCTCAACCTCGAACCCTTAACTAGTAGAACAGCAATCATAATTCACAGAAGTTCTGTCATTTTATTAATGTTCTCTAATCATGACCAGCAGAATTCAAATTAATCAAAGATATATATTCACCAATTATATAGCTAGCATACATTTAGTTTTTGCGTTAATTCCAATCGTGAAGTAAGATATATTGGATCTACTTTTAATTGTTTGTGCTATATATATTTATGGTTGCCTGGGAGTTTGAAATATCATCATCGATGGTGTTCACGTACATGAGTGCATGGCGATCATCAGGAATGGCTTTAGTTTGCCTCAAAGAACTCAAGCCATTACACATGAGAGAGAGAGAGAGAGAGAGAGAGAGAGAGAGAGAGAGAGAGAGAGAGAGAGAGAGAGCAGCCATTCGATTTAACTAGTTTAACGTCGTCATTATTCTATGTACGCACCTACTGCAATGACAAGATATTGTGACAGCACACTTCCAACTCATGTATTCCACTCTCTGAAAATAATTATGAAATCCAGATGTTGATCAAGGAATGTTGGCATCCATCTATAAAAGCCCCTCGCGGTCTTGACTTTCTGCGAACTCAAAGGTTCTATAAACCACGCCCTAACGTTTTCGATCTTTCGTTAGACTGAAACACCAGCAATATTAATGGAAGTTGGCAAGGCAATTATGTTCTTCAGTAAGTTGTGCAGACTTACGTTGTTTATGTTGTTAATTGTCACCGCCAAACCTGTTTATACTCTAAGGCACTTAAAAGGAGATCAGAAGGCAGGAGGACTCACTCTGAATATTAATGCTACTAAAGTTCTGCTCGCAAAAGGTCCGGTGCCACCCTCTGCTCCTAATGCTTGCCCCTATATTCCAGTGAAAGGTGTGTGCGGGAAGGGGATGTAACTTATAAATTATGCTCTAGCTGCTCCTAATAAAGTAGTGCTGCTTATGCTTAATTTCGATCAAGTCTCACGAATGCGCACAGCATTATCTTTAGATAATGTATGAGTAAATTAGCTACCGAATAACGTGAGGTCATGTGTGTTGAGTGTGGAGCCTGGTTCTATCCTCGAGCGGAGACAATCNCAGATGTTGATCAAGGAATGTTGGCATCCACCTATAAAAGCCCCTCGGTCTTGACTTTCTGAGAGCTCAAAGGTTCTATAAACCACGCCCTAACGTTTTCGATCTTTCGTTAGACTGAAACACCAGCAATATTAATGGAAGTTGGCAAGGCAATTATGTTCTTCAGTAAGTTGTGCAGAGTTACGTTGTTTATGTTGTTAATTGTCACCGCCAAACCTGTTTATACTCTAAGGCACTTAAAAGGAGATCAGAAGGCAGGAGGACTCACTCTGAATATTAATGCTACTAAAGTTCTGCTCGCAAAAGGTCCGGTGCCACCCTCTGCTCCTAATGCTTGCCCCTATATTCCAGTGAAAGGTGTGTGCGGGAAGGGGAAGTAACTTATAAATTATGCTCTAGCTGCTCCTAATAAAGTAGTGCTGCTTATGCTTAATTTCGATCAAGTCTCACGAATGCGCACAGCATTATCTTTAGATAATGTATGAGTAAATTAGCTACCGAATAACGTGAGGTCATGTGTGTTGAGTGTGGAGCCTGGTTCTATCCTCGAGCGGAGACAATCCCGAGAGTTCCCTTGTTGTTCGCTCGATCTATCGCTGGAGTGAAACTCAGGAGTGTTATTGTTTTTCTCTATTTTTCTTTACTATTAATCTCGTATTATCATTTCCCAACAGTACGCACTTAATATCGTGGTCCCATGGAGACGAAAAAACATTACTTGATTGATCATGGGTTTATAGTCATGTGGGAGTGAGGATATATATTTTACTTGCGCTGAAAAAATTGACGTGCATGACAGTTCTTGATTGGAGGATAAATAAATTGTGAAACGAGTAACACTGGCAATTAACTACAATTAAACATATTAACCGAATAAGTCCAGACTACTCCTTTTATTTTAACACAAGCAGTAAGCGATAATTCATTCGAGTTTTCGATCCGAATCCAACGAAGAGATCGAAGGAAAAAGATCACACACATGCATGCATGCGCGTACAATTAACAACATAAACAACGTAAGTCTGCACAACTTACTGAAGAACATAATTGCCTTGCCAACTTCCATTAATATTGCTGGTGTTTCAGTCTAACGAAAGATCGAAAACGTTAGGGCGTGGTTTATAGAACCTTTGAGTTCGCAGAAAGTCAAGACTGCGAGGGGCTTTTATAGATGGATGCCAACATTCCTTGATCAACATCTGGATTTCATAATTATTTTCAGTGAGTGGAATACATGAGTTGGAAGTCATGTGCTGTCATAATATCTTGTCATTGCAGTAGGTGCGTACGTAGAAATTAGAATAATGAGTAGGTGCGAACGTAGAATAATGACGACGTACATTAAACTAGTTAAATCGAATGGCTGCTCTCTCTCTCTCTCTCATGTGTAAAGGCTTGAGTTCTTTTGAGGCAAATTAAAGCCATTCCTGATGATCGCCATGCACTCATGTACGTGAACACCATCGATGATGATATTTCAAACTCCCAGGCAACCATAAATATAGCACAAACAATTAAAAGTAGATCCAATATATCTTACTTCACGATTGGAATTAACGCAAAAACTAAATGTATGCTAGCTAGTTGGTGAATATATATCTTTGATTAATTTGAATTCTGCTGGTCATGATTAGAGAACATTAATAAAATGACAGGACTTCTGTGAATTAGGATTGCTGTTCTACTAGTTAAGGGTTCGAGGTTGAGCACTGCGCATTTTGGGGGAGATTCTGTACTACCATTTTGTTAATAAAATAAAACAACTTAGTACTGATAATTAATTGTCGCAGTTTTACCTTTTACAAAATATTTTAACCACAAAAAAATTATATAAAGATAAACTTATAAATTGATGTGGCTTTATGTAATACGTTAGATTATAAAGTTACTTTTATTATAAAATAGATCTAACAGATTCCATGAAACCACATCAATTTATAGGTTTATTTTGTATAATATCTTTATGTTGTAATAGTTCTCTTTACTTTTAGAGTACTAGTACTATTGCTTTATTATAAGCTGATTACTAGTGCTAGGCTGACCACTGGGGTGCCGCTAGCACAAAGTTGGGTTTTTATTTTTATTTTTCATATTTTTTTTAATATTTTTTTAACACATTTAAATATTTTTAAAAATGAAAAATATACTAATACACTAAAAGTGACTTTTTTTAATCATTAAATAAACAAATTAAAAAGAAAAATATATGAGCAATTAAAATAAAAGAGACACGATATACTAGCATTTCCATTATAAGATTCTCCACCTAGTATTGGGCAGATTAAACTATTGATTTAGTGGCCACCTACCCAATTCCAATAAGAACCTGGACCACCACCTACATGATCACTTTCATTAATCCAAATTCAGCCCAAAAAACGAGAATCCTTTGCCAGAGTTATCAAAATCGCTGCTCTATTATTTTTCAGTGAGTTTTTAACCGTTGGGAAAAGAATTTAACAACCTAAATTTTTTTCCTAGCAATTAAAAACTCATTGAAAAAGATGAAGGATGAAAATTTATGAATTGTATGCTGTTAATTTTGAACTGTGTATATGCTTAAATTTGAAACGTTGATTGTTCGTTGGGTTTACTTGATGTAGTAATCTTGAATTTTTATTGATGCATTTATGCACAAGTTCAGTGAAAGGAAACGGAAAATGTTGTTGGTGCTAATACGGTTGGGGGGAGGAGGAAATCATTCCGTGTCGTGGTGGTGTAGCCTAGGCATGACACGGAGAGAAGAAATGGAGAGATCTGGAAGGATGAGAAGAAGGCTCTGGAATGTGGTTCGAGGGAGAGAGAGTGGGCTGAGCCGTGCACGGGGTGAGAAAATAGGGATTGAGTTGGGTTTATAAAAAGAGTTTTGGACTTTTCAGTCCGATCGATCCTTTTTTCTAAAGAGGTACAGTCTATGTTAAGTCATACAATAAACTTTGAAAGATTTAATTCAAAAATTATAATAAATTTTAATAAAATTTTTAACAAAAATAAATTTTTAAAGATGTTAATTTGAATATTAAAGGTACTTTAATTCCAATCATGAAATTTCAATTCTAATTAGATGATTAAATAATTTAATTCTTTAAAAAGTATTTTATAATTTTTAAATTAATGCATTATTTATTTATTTTGAAGATGATAAATATACGACGTATATAATTAACTATAATTTTTAAAATTAATAATGATAGTACTTTTATTAATATGAACATAATTCTTTTAAAAGAATGAAACATATTTGATTAATAATTTCAAGATATCTACATCTTTATTGAATTGATTAATATATTTATTATATTGTTACTTAGTAGAACTTATTCATACTATGAATATTATTATTATTAATAATATTGATAGAATCTTTTTACACGTCTGCGTAAAGTTGTAGACAAAATTGAAATAAAGTACAGTTAACACTGATCCATAGAATCAATTATAGAAGAACATGTTAACACTGATCCACCTGAGCCAAGTGAGTTAGAGGCTCACATTAATGATGTTTTAGAAACCCTGGATCTTCTTCTATCAGAAAAAAGGATAGATGAAGCTCTGGCCATTGTAGAATTGGAGGATGAAAATTTTCAGGGGATGCAGTTTGAAAGAAATGCTTATCAGATATGTTGACGTTATATAATTATTCACTTTGCGAGGGGAAGGCCATGCTTACACTGCAGTTAACACTCGTGGCTGAAAACCCACGAACTACTGCACCAGAACTTCAAAAGGCGCTCTTTGGAATTTTCAGACTTGGTGATAGTCTTCTTGCAACTCACTTATTACTTGAATACTATCATTTACGTATTGCAAACGGAATACATAATTTGCAGTGTTCAAACTCATATTTACATGGGACTTACATTAGGGACCTTGCAAAAATATTATTTTCTATGATTTCTCAAGCAGCAAGGAGCTTCACAATGTTATTTGGAGGAGCTTCTCCAAGTGCTTCAGAACTTATTCGGTGGGCATGTGAGGAAACCAAAGTGTTTGTTGCTTGTTTTAATAAGTATGTTAAGTCCAATCTCAAAAATAAGAGGTGGATTGCCCAAGGTTTTAGAATCTGTGCAATTTGCAATGTCATTTTGCTCTTTGTTAGAAACTCAGTCATTAGTGTTGCGGCCTTACTTAATCAAGCATATTCGTCCTGGAATGGAAGTGGTTTTACAGATTCATATAGACCACTATAAGAAAGTTGTATCTATCTTTACAGCAACTGAATCTTGGTTTTGGGTAGATATCTTGTATCGGGTATAGTAAATGAAACTTGCTCTTCTATCATGGTTGGGAAACAACCGGAATATTGCCTGCTCACTAGCAGCGGCCGGAAGTTTGTGACACTGTTACAGGTTTGTTTTATTTCCTTTTAAATTAATTTTAAAAGTGGATAATGTCAGATTGATTTAAAAGTAGACCTAAAAAATAGAGAGTAAAAATTACTGGTATAGGATCAAAACCATTAGGTTAAGTGTTTGATTCAAATGCAATTTCACCATTTTTCAAAGCCACAATGAAAATTCTTACCAAGCAATATCTTGTTGCATATCAAGAAACTACCATAAGTTTTGAAGCAGGCAACCATCGTAAGTGTTGTTCTAGGAAAATGTGGACATGTTGAGTGCACTTTTTAAGTGCTAGCTATAATGCTAGCTTCGAAGCTATATTTACTATTTGTGATTTACTTCTTTCCATATAAATGTAAAGAAGCATGCTATATTTCTTTTTGGATTCAATCAGAAATGAAAAATGTTTATAATCCAGAAGGAAAGTGATTACATTCAACCAACCAATAATATGTTAACTATTAGTTTGTTTGGTGACACATCAAGAAGTCAGGGTTACATTAATGTTTGATTTTGTCACCGTAAAGATTGTGTATTGTGTTTGGGAAATCAAAATTGTTGAATGGAAAACCAAACCAAATATAACCATTCTGCATGCGTCTTAAATAAAGCACGCTGTTGTTTGGTCATATTTGCCTTTCAGGTGTGACTCGCTCTCACGTATATCCTTTCTTCTATTCAGGCTATCACAGAGGATATCTCACCCTAGTCGCCCTTCAAATGGATAGTCTGATCCTCAGAGGTCTCGTGGACCTCTTTCTGGAGTATACAATCATCCTCGAAAAAGCCATCACCTGTGATGAACTTGTCACAGAAAAGGGTGGTTCAAGAATCAATTTGGCTGAGACACTTACACAAAAGGTTTCTGTTCTGGTGAACTTATCAACATTAGAAGAATTATTCTCTAACATCATCAGAAGTACATTTGGGACCACGAGTCACATCAACTCTGAGCTAATTAGAAACGATTTAGTAGGCAATCAACAGAAGGAGCTTGATAGTTGTATATTGTTTATTCAAGAGGTTTCTTGTCAGGTTAGAGCTCATTTCTGCCAGCAATTTATACATGGAATGATGTCAGGAACTGGCTCCAAATGTTGTCTGGAAACTTGCATTGATGGACGAAAATATCTCATGCCCTCCATTGCTTTTCAGGTACCCTTTATATGAATGTAAAGATTGGAAAATTTTTTAGTCAAAACCTTGTGGGGAAAGAAATAATTCAAGAAGTATCGGCTGGCTGTTATCATTTGAGAAGATATATAGTTTCTTCACTAAAAAATTGCTGTTTATATGGTCTTCATTTTGGTTTCTTTTGATCAGGTATTATTCTTAGAACTGAGGAAAATGGAAAAACTTGCTGAAGATTGTGTTTTTGAAGTAGATTGGTTGATGAAACTTTTGAGGGAACTGATAGAGGCCATATTTGTTTGGATATCCAACAACAAAGAGATCTATGCAATTTCTGAAGAAGATTTGACTGTCCAACATTCTGACAATTTCAAGAAGGTACGCTTTTTTATGGACATTGCATGGGTAAATGTTCTTTTTAAGCTCTGTGTGTGTGTTTCCACTGCTTCCTATTAATACATCTTAATATCCAGTTTCTTTTTTTATAAGTAACATCCAGTTTCATGCATAGTTGACCTTCTTTTCCAATTCTTTATTAGCTGATCTGCTTCACCTACTTGCCTGGATCTTTATGAGTTTGGAGCATTCACACTCAAATCTTTTAGATGCAAACAATCATTTTGTTGTTTTAGGAAAGGAAAACTATCATTTCTCATCTCACATTCGCGTGGGTTCAACACCTCTGTACAAAATCCAAAACCAAAGTAAGAACTATACTATTCTTTGATACTATACACGACCAAATTCATTAACAACGCAAGAAAAGGGAGCTCTGCCCTTTCTACCACCAGACAAACTTTTGCCTCCTTGGGAATATTTTGCAGCTCTAAGTGTTCACATGAAGTCCCCAAAGCCTAAACTTCGCAAAGAAATCTGCCATTTGGTTTGCCTCCCAGTATGCGTGCCTCACCTGTAAGTTCAAAGATTGCTTTGTAACTATGAGTTCCTCCCAAATGTCCATTACAGCCCACACAATTGTATGCCCATGGTGGATTTTTTCTTCTCTTGAGTATGTGATATAACAATGTCAATCCTTCCTCACCATAGTTGAAAGAAATATTTCCTTTGGAGCATCAGAATTTGGTTCTCTTAGTCATCTTTTGGGTGCATGTCAAAATTTGGACCTTGCAAAAAAACAATAATGGATATTTTAAACAAACCTTTCAGGTGATTTTTCTAGAAGTTCCCTGCTTCCCCTCCAATTTTTTGAGATGTTATGGAATTTGTTTTCGGCCGGATCAAAGTTTGATAACAGCTCCTTTTTTTCACTGATGTTCCTTTTCCTATTAGAGTTTGCATTGGATATGCAATTTCTTGTGGAAATCTCAAGATATGGGGGATACTTCTCCAAGAACAGCTCGGTTCTTGTAACTTATATGAAATTGGCTTTTCTTTCAGCTGGACTAAATCCTGAAAGGTGGGTGTATTATTTTGCATCATCATGGTATTTTATTGCATATAAAAAAGGGGGTTCAGAGTTGTAGATCACATATGTTTTAGGCCATGATTTTTTAGGGGATTATTTTGTACACCCATTATTTACTTAATTCTTTCATCGTATTAAAAAAAAAAAAAATTCTTTCATGATTTGTTAGTTCTCATTGAAGAAACTCAAAATGAATTTTTAATTTTTTTTCTTAAAAGAAATTCAAGAGTAATTTTTTTAAAGCAGCCAAACACTAATGAAACACTCATCTACAAATTAACATGCTTAGACATACACGTGCGCGCGCACACAAACACGTATATGCAAACATCGTGTTTATATCAACTTTGTCTTTTGCTCTGCATTCAATAATTTGATATTTAACTTTTTTCAAGTTACAACTTAGAGGAGTCTTTCCATATTGTGATAAAATCCTCTGTATTGGAGTTTATTCAACATCTTGGTAAGCCAGAAAACAATGAGCTGTTGCATAAGAGAGAATGAACAGTGGAGAATATGCACACAGCTGCATCATATTTGGTTTTTTTCGCATACATATTACATTCTACCATACTACCAGGAAGCCAGTGGGCTTTTATAGAAGAACCAGAATTGTTACTTTAATGAATCATATCAGAGTCTCTAATAGAAGATGGGTGCTTGTTTTTGCTTTTCAGAGATGGCATGGATGATTGATGGGCTATAAATGCTGTTAATGAAGCAATAACAAAGCTACTGATGATCGAAAAAAGAAATATGCTTTCAAATGATGATTCTGCTGGTGATGTTGAGGAGGAGGAACTGCATGAAAACCAATCTGAGCATGTGAGTCACTCTGAGGATGATGCTAGGAGTTACTCAAATGATTCCATGGAGTCATGTGATGATGTAGAAGGTAATACTGCATTGGAAGCCAATCTTAATGAAGAAACAATGATAGTGAATATGTCAATGTATAACAATATAACAATAGTCTACAATAGATTGTATATAGGTAGGTTAGTCAACACGCCCCTAAATAGAGGTGGGCTGCACATGGTGCTGTTAACACGCCCCTAAATAGAGGTAGGCTGCACATGGTACTGCTGAATATCAGGAGTAATCTAAGGGGTCATAGATAGGTGATCTTCCCGCTCAAAATTACAGTACACAAGCCATGTAAATTCTATATAAGTGTGAATAAATCCTCTAAAAAAGGATCATCGAATCCATTTAACATGGTATCAGAGCATTCTTGAATTTTTTTTCGGTCTATAGTGGTGGTTTTACAGAGTTTTTTTTACAGAAATTCTTACAGAAGTTCTTCTCAGTTTAGATCACTTCTCGGTGGTTTTACAGAATTTTTTTACAGAAGTTCTTCTCGGTTCAGATCCCTTCTCGGTGGTTTTACAGAATTTTTTACAGAAATTCTTACAGAAGTTCTTCTCGGTTCTGCTCTGTGCCTTTCGGCACTCTGAGACTTGGTGGCCCGTGAGCTCCTCTCCTCGGTGGTTCTGAAATCTTGTTGGATCTGTCCTTCTCGGCATAGTGATCTGTCTGTGATTTGTTGGATTTGTGGTTCATGGCAACATCATTTCGGAACTGATCTGCTTGAATTTTTTTTGTTATCGCCCGTGAGCTTCTCTCACTCTCGGTTTCGTGTATCGGCAAACCCAGGTTCTCGGCAAACCCCATCACTTGCTGCTCTATTTACTCTCCTACATCAGTCGGCAAAACCCATCACTTGCTGTCGTTATTTTTCTCTCAGTTGTGGTATTCTCTCCATCCAGCAATATATATTTTACTTTTTCAGCAGCTTCACGTGAAGAGGGGTCTCTTTCGGTCTATTTATTCTCCTGCATCAGTCAGCAAACCTCATCACTTGCTGTCGTTATTTTTCTCGGTTGTGGTATTCTCTCTCGGTCTCAGTCGGTGCTCTCCATCCAGCAATATATATTTTATTTTTCCAGCAGCTTCATGTGAAGAGGGGTCTCTTTTGGCACATTGATTTTAGTTGTCAGAACCACTAATTTCGGCCCATTGATTACTTTATTTTTTATCTTCACGTGTTGATTAATCCATAGTCGGCACGTGTTGATTAATTTATTATCCTTCACGTGTTGATTAATTTATTATCTTCACGTGTTGATTAATTTATTAATCCATAGTCGGCACGTGTTAATTACTTTTTTTTTCTATGGATTCTGCACCTGTATGTATCAAGTTTATGGGCAACAATTATTCTACATGGGCGTTTCAGTTTGAACTCTTTCTTAAGGGAAAAGATCTTTGGGGTCATATTGATGGCACGGATGTCGCCAAACCCTCTCCGTCTGAAAAATCTCCGGCTGACAGGTCTTCTCCGTCATGGGCTGTGCTTGATGCATGCATCATGTCTTGACTTCTTGGTTCAGTGGAGCCCCATCTTGTCACCAACTTGCGACCCCATCGCTCCGCTCAATCTATGTGGGCTTACTTGAAGAGGGTTTATCATCAGGACAATGATGCTCGTCGCTTTTAGTTAGAACATGCGATTGCCATGTTTCAACAGGGTAGTCTTTCTATCCAAGACTACTACTCAGCCTTTCTGACTCTTTGGCATGAATATGCTGATTTGGTTACAGCGAATGTTCCTGTTGACGCTCTTTCAATTATTCAGACTCTTCATGCGACTAGCCGACATGATCAGTTTCTTATGAAGCTACGTTCGGAATATGAATCTGTTCGCTCCTCTTTACTGAACAGATTTCCTGTTCCCTCTCTTGATATTTGTTTTGGAGAGTTGCTCCGTGAAGAACAACGTCTTAGTACTCAAGCTATTCTGGAGCAATCTCATGGCAGTTCTAGGATGTCAACTGTAGCTTATGCTGCACACGGACGAGGACCCTCTATCAATTCTAAAAACTTGCAATGTTTCTGCTGCAAGGAATATGAGCATATTGCTACTAATTGTCCTAAGAAATACCGTTCTTATTGCAAGAAGAAGGGTCATATTATTAAAGACTGTCGTATACGTCCTCAAAATCGTCAGCCTCGAGCATTTCAAACTTCTATCGCACATGGCTCTTCCTCAGGTGCTTCTGCTGATCTTGCACCTCCTGCAGCAAATTACTACACACTAGAAATGGTGCAACAAATGCTAATTTCGGCCTTATCCGCCATGGGGTTTCAAGGTAAAACTCCAACTAAACTCTGGTATGTAGACTCCGGTGCTTCTAATCACATGACGAATATTCCTACTGCTCTATGTCATGTTCGCCCCTATGCTGGTCAATCTGCCATTCAAACCGCCAATGGTAGTTCTTTGCCAATAGCTGCTGTCGGAAATGCATCTTCTCAAATCACTGATGTGTTTCTTGCTCCTCAACTATCCACAAATCTTATTTCTGTTGGTCAATTAGTTGATAACAATTGTGCTGTTCATTTTTCTGGTAATGGTTGTGTTGTGCAGGACTAGGTAACGGGGGAGCCGATAGCGAAGGGACCTAAAGTGGGGCGTCTATTTCCACTATTTTTACCTGTTCCAGTACTTTCTTCAGTTTCGTCTATTAAGTCTTTTACTTGTCATAATGTTCCAAATCTGAATATGATGTGGTATCGTCGTTTAGGTCATCCCAATGCTCAGATCTTATCTCATGTATTGCACTCGGGTCTCCTTGATAATGAAGAGCGTTCTTCTTTATCTATTCAGTGTGATTCTTGTAAACTTGGTAAAAGTAAAATTCTTCCATTTCCTTTGCATGCTAGTAGAGCTTCTCACTGCTTTGATCTTATCCATAGTGATGTTTGGGGACCTTTCCCGGTTAGTTCACACGAAAAATTTAAATATTATGTGACTTTCATTGATGATTATAGCAGATTCACTTGGGTTTATTTTCTTCGTTCTAAATCTGAGGTTTTTCGTACTTTCACTGAGTTTTTCGCATACATTGATAATCAATTCTCTGCGAGTATTAAGACATTACGCACAGATTCTGGTAGATAATATTTGTCTACTGAATTTCAGTCATTCTTGGCTGCTAAAGGTATTATTCATCAACGTTCATGTCTTGCTACTCCCCAACAGAATGGAGTAGCCGAACGGAAAAATCGTCATCTTCTTGATGTGGTACGTACTCTCCTGTTAGAATCCTCTGTTCCATCCATGTTCTGGGTTGAGGCTCTGAAAATTGCTACTCACTTAATTAATCGTTTACCTTCCCAAGTCTTACATATGGAGTCTCCCTATTTCCGCTTGTTTGCTAAACAACCTAGTTATGATAATCTTCGTATCTTTGGTTGTGTATGTTTTGTTCATTTACCTCCTCATGAGCGACATAAATTATCTGCTCAATCTGTTAGATGTGCATTTTTGGGATATAATGTGTGTCAAAAGGGATTTGTTTGCTATGATCCTACTTTACATCGTACACGCATTTCTCGGAATGTTATTTTCTTTGAAAATTAACATTTCTTTCCTGTGTCCTCTATACCTTCTTCTTCTACTATGGTCCTTCCTTTTTTTGAAGAACATCTCTCAGATCTTCATCCAGTCAGCTCTCGTTTTAAACCGGGACTTGTATATACGAGACGCTTCCGCCCACAGTCTCTTCCAGTGGCTCAACCAATATCTGATCCTACCATGCTCCAGGACCAGTCAGTTACAACACCTTCAGAACACTTGACACGTCGCTCTTCTAGAGTGTCAGTACCTCCGGATAGGTATGGATGGTTTGCTTCTGCTCTTACTGCTACATTATCTAATTTTGATATTCCCACATGCTACTCACATGCTGTCAAGCAAGATTGTTGGCGACAAGCTATGAAAGAAAAAATTGACGCTTTAGAGGCCAATCATACCTGGGACATTGAACCATGTCCTCCTACCATTGTTCCTCTGGGTTGCAAATGGGTTTATTCAATCAAAGTCCAATCTGATGGACGTTTGGAACGTTATAAAGCTCGACTTGTTGCCCTTGGAAATAATCAAGAATATGGTGTCAATTATGAAGAGATATTTGCTCATGTGGCTAAGATGACTACTGTTCATCTAATTCTAGCGCTTGCTGCTTCCAATGATTGGCCACTACATCAAATGGATGTTAAGAATGCTTTCCTTCATGGTGATCTTAAAGAGTGTATTTACATAAAGCCACCCCCGGGATTGTTCGCCTCTCCGACTTCACAAATGTGTAAGTTTCGTCGCTCCCTTTATGGTCTCAAACAGGCACCGAGGGCCTGGTTTGATAAATTCCGCACAACTTTATTACAATTTTCATTCAAGCAGAGCAAGTATGATACTTTATTGTTTTTTCGGAAATCAGACATGGGTCTTGTTGTTCTTTTGGTTTATGTTGATGATATTGTGATCACTGGTTCCGATTCTGTCTTACTTGGCCAGCTCAAGACTCATCTCTTAGAGTCCTTTCATATGAAAGATCTTAGATCTCTAACATATTTTCTCGGTCTTGAGGTGCATCGTAATTCTTCTGGTATTTCACTCAATCAACATAAGTATGCTAGTGACTTGGTGGCTACAACTGGTTTACAGGAGGCTACTTCTGTTGATACTCCTATGGAATTAAATGTCAAGCTTCGCAAAGAGAAGGGTGACTTACTTGCTGATCCCAGTTTATATCGAAAGTTGGTTGGTAGCCTTGTTTATCTCACTATTACTAGACCAGACATTTCCTTTGCTGTACAGCAAGTCAGTCAGTTTCTTCAGACTCCTCGGCATCTTCATTTAGTTGCTGTTCGTAGGATCATACGCTATGTTCAGGGCACTTCTGCCCGTGGTTTATTCTTCCCGGCCAGCAATTCTACTCGTCTCGCTGCTTATAGCGATGCTGATTGGGCTGGTTGTGCGGATACACGTCGCTCCATCACTGGTTGGTGTGTGTTCTTAGGAAATGCATTGATTTCTTGGAAGAGTAAGAAGCAAGACAGAGTGTCTAAATCATCTACGGAATCTGAATACCGAGCGATGTCTTTAGCTTGTTCTGAAATTATTTGGCTTCGAGGTATACTTGCTGAGCTCGATTTTTCTGAGATCGATCCCACACCTCTACATGCCGATAATACAAGTGCTATTCAGATAACGGCCAATCCTGTCTATCATGAGCGCACGAAGCATATTGAAGTCGATTGTCATTCTATCCGTGAAACATTTGAAGCTCGTGTTATCACTCTTCCACATATTTTCACTGAACTACAAATTGCAGATATCTTCACCAAGGCTCTCACTCATCACCAACATTGCTTCCTAAGCAGCAAATTGATGCTTGTTGATTTACGGGCATCAATTTGAGGGGGGCTGTCAATGTATAACAATATAACAATAGTCTACAATAGATTGTATATAGGTAGGTTAGTCAACACGCCCCTAAATAGAGGTGGGCTGCACATGGTGCTGTTAACACGCCCCTAAATAGAGGTAGGCTGCACATGGTACTGCTGAATATCAGGAGTAATCTAAGGGGTCATAGATAGGTGATCTTCCAGCTCAAAAGTACAGTACACAAGCTATGTAAATTCTATATAAGTGTGAATAAATCCTCTGAAAAAGGATCATTGAATCCATTTAACAGAATACAGAGTCAAACCCTCCTCAAGAGTCCTCGGATCTTGTCGAAGAAGACGATGGTTCTGTGGATAGTTCTGTGGAAATAGAAGATGTTTCCTCCAAAAAAGCAGCTAATAATACAGAATCTATGGATATCAATAACAAAGAATCTGGTGGGGAAACGGAAGGCTCTTAACTTACAAAACAAGGATATTGGGTCGATAATTGACAGCAGCTGAAGCTTCTTGTTTCACTTGGAAGGGGCAAGTCGGATGGTTTGATGTCAATGAGGTAGTTAAAAGAAGATTTTGGATTATAAAATTAAAGCCTTTTGAGATGTTTTGAATTATTAAGAGGTGGCAGTGTTTTCTAGCCTCCATTAATACACGAGATTGCTGAAATGCAGAATAACAGTTGTTTATTTCTACCAAAATTTACTTACTTTGATAAAATTCTGATGAAATTTACAAAATAAATTCTCTTTCACAATTCTTTAGTTTGATAATTCAGTAGTGTTCTCATGATCTACCATCAGTGTTTAGAGCTTACCCATCAAAATTGATAACTTTATTTTTTAAAAATGCCAAACTTGCACCCTCCAACTGAATTGATATTTTCATTTTCATTTTTTTCTCAGTATTTTCACGTTGAATTTATATATTTTTGTTGAGTTATACTATTTATCATCCTCACACACTACATATTATATTTTTTTAATTTATTTATTTTTTCATAAACTAATTAAATTATTCTATTTATTATTCATATATCATACATTTAATAAAAATAAAAAATATATATTGTGTAATGTGGGGGCGAGGAATGGAATTTTTCATCTCCGTTTAACAAAATAGGAAAGCAGGCTGGCGGGAGTTCCCGAAAATCCGTATACGAAAAAAAGCGCGCACAGTTGAAACGTCACCGTTCGGACGCCCCCGCAATCAAAATGTCTAATCCCTCTCCCTTCGCGCGCGAGCGTTGCGACGTTTCCTTTCTTTACTCTCGGAAAACCACAATCTCAGCCGTTCACGTGTCTGCACGCTTTCCGAGACCTCAGTTTCGAACGGTCAAGCGAAGCCAGCATCAGTTAATTAATATATATATATATATAAAGAAAATACGCATTCACCGTGGCTACAAAAGCTCACAAACACATTTTCTGGGAGACGAATCTACGTTTTCAGTGTCAATGGGGGATTCTATTGATAATGGCGGCAGTAGATTTCTGAACCCGTGGTTTCTTCATTTTCAGAAACTGGGTCTCGAGCTCAAATGCCCTCTCTGGTATGTGCTTCTTTATTTTTTTCTATTGCTTTTTGTGTGTGTTTGGTTTTCGGATGAAAGAAATGACTTTTGATCTGGATGGATGTTTTTTTTTTTCCTAATCTAGTGCCCAACCAAGCATAGCCTCAATGATTTCTTTCTTTTGTATTTGTAATCTATAATGGGATTTCATGTTGATTTTGCAGCTTAAACTTGCTTACCAAACCAATGTTACTCTCCTGCAATCACATTTTCTGCAAGTTAGTTTCCTCTTCCTCTTCATCTTGATCTTAATCTGTTTTTATTTTTTTCACAAATTGGACTTAATTTAATTTGTGTGCTGGGTTTGCGTTTTTGAATTGAATTCCATGTAGTTCCTGCATACCCTGCTCAACACGGCTTAAATCAGAGTGCCCTGTCTGTAAAGCTCACTATTTTAACAAAGGTATGTGATAAATCTTGGGTACCTCTGGTCTTTATTGCTTTCTTCGAACAAAATAATTTGTACTAATACTTAGAAAAAAAAGTTTGTACTGATACATTATGGCTGAACAGTACCTCCGGCTCCACTGCTTTTAAGCATACTTTGTAAGTTTTTGGGTGAGAATACCACAAAGGAATTAACATATTCTCCATAGAAAACCAAGCATAGGCATGCTAGATCTTTATTTTTTTCCTTTTTCCAATTAGTATATTTTACTTCAGTAAGAGAACTATTCTTAGCTATTATTTGTCTCTTTGTTGATACAAATGATTTATCTATCTTCTTATGGTTGGCAGACTTAAGGCCTGCGCCTTTCATGGATAATCTTGTAACGATATATAGGGGTTTGGAGGCTACTTTCTGTGCCAATCTGTTTCTGCGTGTGCCTTCAGGTACAACCACTAATTGTACCCTCATCTGATAGACGTTGTTTTAATGAATTTTGATTCTTTATGATTCATTTTTGAATTATAGTTTATTTGTTGGCTTATAGCTTTTTATAATTGATCTTGTAGATTCCAGGAGGGTTTTGGAGCAATTCCAGGCTTCCCTTTATACTGGTAATTGTAGTAAGGAACCATCTGACATTATCCAGAGGGATAAATCATGCAGTGGACAGTTAATGTTTCCATTATTGGCTAATAAGCAAGATCAAATTCCATTGAATTTGAATAATTCTGTTGAAAATGGGTTTGGCCTGAATGAAAAATTTGAGAAATACAGTACTCCCATAGAGGGTAAAGGTGGTAGGGAAGGAGTCAAATTTAACGATGCATTGAGTATGAATCCACCACCATTGAGTTCACAAAGGGAGCCTGAGAGCCTTGAAGAGCAAAAGGTTGTGGAAATAGAAATGAATCAGGTGTCTCAGTCATTACCAGATACCCCTCCTTCGTTTGGTGATACTAAGGGCTCAGATGATGAAAGCTTTTATTGGGGCAGTGTGCATGTACGGTATTAAGAGTTGTAGATTTGATAATGATTTTGTCACTTATATTTTAATGTTTTTTGGTATTGACCTTGTAGTATTCAGGTTGATGTCTTATTTGCATGCATTAGCATCGATTCAGATTATTTATTATATATATTTTTCATAAGAAATGACATTTTTATTTGTCTTTACATAATTTTGTTGATGTAGATTGTTTTACAATTCCTTATTGTTGTGTTTTGATCCCCCTTTTTTTTTCTCTGTGTTTGACTTAGTCTCCACAATGATAGTTGCAGAAAAACAGTGATTCCAGGCATTTATGTTGTAAAATTGATAAAATTGTGAAATGATGAAAATTGATATGCCATCAGTCATAGGTAGAGTGTAATCGGTTCCACCAAATACATATTTGCATGGCAATACTTTAGATTTTTCCCCATTATGTTCTGTTGAAGCGTGTTTTGTGCTGCTACAATTTTTAGCTGGTATTGTGGCAAATAGATGCAGTGTGTGATTTGAATTTAGTATTGGAAAATTTTACTTTTCACATAAAACAAGCACCTATTTTTCAATTTAAACCTCAAGTTACCAAAAGTTTCAATTTGCACCCTAAACCTATCTCTATTTTTCAAGTGGCATCTTTAGTTATGATTTGACCTTTAAGGTGCAAATTGAGGCTTTTAGTAGTTTAGGATGCAAAGTGAAAAACAAGTGTAGTTTATTGATGTGATGTTTAATTTCCCCTCTTAATTTTTATAGCAGTTATTGAATCCTTATGTGTACCTCTTCACATTTTCAGAGTCTACAAAACCCTTTGATCAATAGAGCATCCAATAAACATTCTGAAGGCAGGACTAGGCAGTTGAGGCATGACAGTTCTGCCTCTGAAACCGAAAATGGTTATTCGAGGGATATCAAGAGACAAAAGAAATTAACCTATGGACCATCAGGGTTGAGGATTGAAAGACATGATTGTATTCCACCAGTCTCACATTCTGAGATTCTTATGATTCCTAATTCTGAATTGGAACTTGAATCTAGGGTGCCTCCTGTTGCTGCACAGCAGCCTTTAGTTTTGGATGCCTCACATATGAGTAATAGCATTTGTGCATTTTGCCAGTCCCCTGCAATCTCCAAGGTAAAATTTACTTATTTCTCATTGCTTTGTTGCTAGAAAATGCATTGGAAGTCAATATGCTTCATATTTCATAAATAATTTTGGTGCTAATCTACTTGTTTCTACACTAAATTTATCCAGAATACTGGCCCAATTTTGCATTATGCTAATGGGAAAATGGTAGTAGGAGATGAGGCAAGCCTTTCAAATGTTATACATGTCCACAGGCTGTGCGTTGATTGGTATGTCATCTTGGCATGAAGGATTTCCACTTGATTTTGATGATATTATGTCTCTTGTATATTTTGCCCTACTTTGGTCAAAATATAGGAAAAGGGATAATTCTGGTTTAACTTAAGTCTCTTTTAGTTCAAACTCTTATTGTCAATAACATACATAAATTCTTTTTTAGCCTTTACTTGTCATGCGTTTGCTATTAGACAAATTGATAATAATTTTCAAAATGCAGGGCACCGCAGGTGTATTTTGTTAACGACACTGTTAAGAATCTGAAGGCAGAAGTGGCAAGAGGTTTAAAGATCAAGTGCAGCAAATGTGGACGAAAGGGAGCCGCCCTGGGCTGCTATGCGAAATCCTGTCGGAAAAGCTATCATGTTCCCTGTGCAGTGGAAATGTCAGATTGTCGCTGGGATCATGTAAGTGCAATATACCTTTCCATTCAGCATCATGATTATATAATTTATTGCCTGTAGCATTGATCTTTCAATGTAATGTGTTAAGCTTTAACTATTAATGGGTTTTTATTTTGTTTCTTGCAGGAAAACTTTCTCATGCTCTGTCCTGCTCATACTTCAATCAAGTTTCCAAATGAGAAATCCCAATCTGGAAAACATGTGTTTAAGGATAATCTGGTGCCAAATCAGAGGTACAACTCCATTTTCTTAGGTTTTTTAATGCTTTCGTAATTAACTGAATCAGTTTTCAATGTTTCAAAGTTATAAATAGTGTATAGCTATGTTGAAAGTATCATCTAATTTTCTGCTGTTCTGCATGTAGAACCCCTCCGCAGCCCATACTTTGGGTAGCTCCTAGGGATGGAGCCAAAGAATGGGTTATATGTGGATCTGCTCTATCTACTGAAGAAAAGGTTAGTTTAAATAGGTTTTTGTCTTTTTAATCACTCCCTTGAGTCATTGTCATGATTTGGTGGAAATTGAAATAGTTTTCTTTTTCTATGATACTTCAAAATTCTGAGATTGTGTGTTGCAAGGATCTCCTTGCTTGCAAGGACCTTATTGTTGATTAATCTGTATTTGCTGAAGGCATTTTGACAAAATATCATTACATTTATAAGATGATTTTTGCCACTTGATTTCTTTGAGCTCTTCAGATAAGCACACGAGAAAAAAAAGAAAAATAGAAATTGTTAACCGAAGCACCTGGCACTGAAGATTTATGGCAAAGCAAATTCTCTACTTGATTTTAGCATATGCTTTTCAGATTATTTAGTTTGGAAGTAATCAAGTGATTAGCTTTTTCACCTCTTCTTTCTAAATAATTTCTTTTCAGGTTCTTGTGCTCAAGTTTGCAAGCATGTGTGGTGCAACTGTCACCAAGTATTGGAAACCAAATGTCACACACGTGATTGCGGCCACTGATGCACAGGGTGCATGTACTAGGACGCTTAAAGTTCTCATGGCCATTTTGAATGGGAGATGGATCCTTAAAATTGACTGTAAGTTGCCGTTAACATTGTTTTTTGTTGTGCTGATTAGCTCTTTGACTTTCTTGTATGAGACCAGTCGCAGGTCCAGAAACTCATCTTTGGGGGACCAAACTATGATAATAAGTAGTTTTTAAGATATAAGCAATATTTTCAGTAAGTTTTTATTAACTTAAGGATATATGATACACGTCTGTGTAATGAAGGATCACAAATTACTGATAATTAAAAACTTAGTATATTTAGTGTTTTCTTTTCAAGTTGTGGATGTGGAGCAGAGAAAACAAATAAAAGAAAGAACAAAATGTTGAACGAAATTCAAGAGAAAATAGAGAAAAGTCACATAGAAAAAAGAAAGTGGAAGAGAAAATTAGAAATTTAAAGGGGACTGGAGTGATTAGGAAAAAGCTACATGCTATGGGTTCTTTCTATAAAGAAAAATATTTTTTGGATTTTTAAAAATTTTAAGGGCTAAACTTATAGGTTTTCAAAAAAATTATAAGTATTTTACAAAAACTGGGGCTACATTTTGAATTTTAGCAGAAACTTAATTCTATAGATTTTTTTAAAGGGTTAATTTAGATTTTTTGAGAGTGCCTATATTGGTGTTTCTCTCCCTTAATCTTGTTTCTCTAAGTCTCCTTTTATTGATTAAACTTTTATGTACTGATGTAACTTGAAATGCTGGCTTTGCAGGGGTAAAGGCTTGTATGGAAGCAATGCACCCCGTGGATGAAGAACCTTATGAAGTTGACCTTGACAACCATGGGAGTTGCAATGGCCCCAAAACTGGCAGGCTTTTGGGCTTGGATAATGTAAGTCCAATTCTCTGATGCATGGCAGACATGAACAATGGGAATATATAGATTATGCATGCTCCAACTTTTATGAGCATCTTAGTTCAACTGGATTTGTCTTGAAACTGGAATGTCTGGAAGAAAATTTACAGACCATTCTCTCATAATAAGTCACAAGAAATGGGGTGGCCATCTTGTTGTGTCCGGGCTATTTGTTCTCAATATGGGAATTTCCCTGAAATATTTTGGCTGAATGTAATGGGCCATAAGAAGGCTGGTAAACTATCTTGGTGTCATATCAAACATCTTGGAGCAAAACCTGCTTGCAGGTGGGATGGGGTGATTTATGCAGGACTTCACATGTTGAGTTATCCTACTATTGCAATTTGGTCTGGAGAAATAATTGTGCAAGTTTCATTCCCTGCTAACATATTATCATATTTGTTTTGTCCTATGTTACTTCAGTTTCCCATCAGGTTGAAATAATCGATTTGCTTATTTATTTCCCAGGCACCAAAGCTCTTTAATGGGTTGAAGTTCTATTTTGTTGGTGATTTTGTGCCTGGATACATGGAAGATCTGCAAAACCTGGTTACCACTGCAGGAGGTACTGTTTTGAAAAGTAAAGAAGTGGTGGCACAAAGCTGTGATGATCAGGTAGTTCTGTCAAGGATACTAGTTGTTTACAACCTTGATTCCCCGCAAGGATGCAAGGTAGGAGAAGAAGTAGATATTCTTTGGAAGAGGTTGACTGAGGCACAGGATGTGGCTGCTGACATAGGATGCCAAGTCATCGGTCACACTTGGCTTTTGGAATCAATTGCTGCATGCAACTTGCAGCCTCTTGTCAACTGAGAAAGCATTTGTGATCAGATATATTCTTGTTACTATCAGTTGGGGATCATTATCATGCTTGCTTAAAGCCCTCATCATGTATATGTGATTAAGCTAAGCTATAAAATTAGATAGAGTCCTGTTTCCGTTTTTCTGCTTAGGATCAGTTTCTGTGTAGGTTGCAGCCTTTCTTTAGCTGATAAAGCATTTTTGATGCAGATATTTGAAGTTTCTACATTGTAGTTAGCTGCGGATGTCATAATGTCTGTAATAGATTCGTTTCCTATCATTACTTACTGGAGAAAAAAGGATTCTTTTGATCTGATTTTATTTTTGATTTACATCAGATGTTAAGGTTGTAATGAATTCGACCTATTTGTTCTGGCATTTGATCCTAATTAGTTTCCATTCGTTGTCATTGTCAACGGCAGTCATTTAATTGAGTTTAGAATGCCATCATCTTCAGTAGCTTATACATATACATACATATATATATATATATGTGTGTGTGTGTGTGTGTGTATCTAAATATGTATGTGTAGGAGTTAATATAGCCTTGCGGTTAAAACTTTTGTAAGGTACCCTTATGTTGGATTGTATTTAATTGTGAAAAGCAAGCAATATACAAACAATTCTATCAGCTTATTCCTGTCTTCAAGACTTCATTATCTCGAGATGAAGCTTTGCTCAGTACTGAAGCTTCCATTGCCATGCCCCTCTCGGATTTTGTCACTTCATTATTATATACAAACATCCTTGCGACTAGCAGGAAAAAGAGGAGGTTGAGAAAGCTCAGGATGGCCAGGAAACCATAATAGTAGTCTAAATGAGAGACATTTATATTGTCCAAAATCCAACCCTTGTGACCATTTCTCTTGGTGATATCAGAAACTGTTGTTAAAAGAAAACTACTGAGAAAGTGTCCAATCCCCAAGCTGCTAGTGAAATATGAGGTCCCCAGGCTTTTCATGCCTTCTGGAGCTTGATCATAGAAAAACTCCAACTTTGCAACTTCCACAAAGGCCTCAGCAACCCCTGTCAATGCAAACTGAGGGAGGAGAATGAAAATAGTAAGGGGAACTGTATCATGTTTGCCAAACATGTGATTTTCTCTTGCAACACCGAGTCTCTTTCGCTCAGCCAAGCAAGCTGTGATCATGATAATGACATGCAGCACAAGGCCAATCCCTAGTCTCTGCAGCAATGTAATCCCTCTAGGGTTCTTTGTGTAGCGCCTTACTGTTGGGACAAAGTAGCGGTCATAGATTGGAATGCTGAACAGCATGAAGATGGTTACAAAAGCTGTGAGGCATGCTGGTGGGATTTTGAAATTAGGACCCATGCTTCTGTCCAGGGTGGTGCCTTGTTTGATGAAAAGTGTACCTACTTGGGCTACTGCAGCACTTGGTACGAAAGTCGCAATCAAAATAGGAATCATTTTCACCATTTGCTTGGTTTCTTCTACTTGGGTCACTGGGCATAGCAGCCATGGTGAGCTTGACCCTTTCTTTACTGCTGCTTTGTCAAGGAATCTGCAGGCAATGCAATGCGACTGAGGTGGCTGGAAATGGAGGAGAAACACAAAGGTTGCGCGCTTGCAAGTAGTTTAATTTAGTTCTCTTTGCATTGTTGTTCGTACCTTTATTTAACATGAGAACTACTTTGGTCAATCCAATTCTTGAAAACACACAAGTTTCTACTTCATAAACATTTTTATGATAGGTAAAATATTTCTTATATTTTATCCCAAACATTAAGCTAAAAGTGATGGAGGCTTTCTCCTAAAATGCTATCATTTTTCTATATTCTTTCCCGGTTGGCTGTTTGCCATGCTCAAGAAACTAAAACTGGGAACAGAAAATTAAGTTGTTCAAAGGTAAAATGTATACGATAGACAGTATAAAAGTGATATGGTGAAGTATAGAGGATTAACCTTAAGAGAGGGGTGTACTCAATTCTGAGTTTCCCATTTTTGGCGTAATCTTCCAAGCTCAGCTCATGAAGCTCTTTTGGGTCATCGGGGGCAGGTACTTGCCATTTCCTTATTGCAGCCACAAGAGCTTTGACTATCCTAGTTGTAGGACTCTCTGAAGGAACTTTGTGCCTATAAAATCGAGTGCCTACCAAGAAAACCAAAATTGAAACCAAGAGCCCAATTGTTGGGAGGCCATAACCAAGGCTCCACCCCACATTGTCTTGTATGTAGATCAGAAAAGTGTTGGAAAAGAGAGTGCCAAAGAAAATGCTAAACATCCACCAATTAAAGAAGGAGAGCTTTTGGGTCCTTTCCTTGGTATCGAAGTCATCAAACTGGTCTGCCCCCATGGTTGAAATGTTGGGTTTGGTTCCACCTGTCCCAACAGCTATTATATACAAGGCACAATAGAAAATACCCACTTGCAAAGATGAGGCCTTTTTATTGCAATCTTCTTCTTTAACACCAGCACCACAAGATGGTGGTCTTAATGCTGGCACTGAGACTGCTAGGGTTAAGAGGCACATTCCCTATTTTCCATTACGTACAGGAATGAATTAATATTGTGCATGTCACGAACAATTAATAGAAAAGTAAAATCACACACACACACATATCACTTTAATGTAAATTAAACTAAATTCAAATTAGGATATTAAATGACTTAAATTGAGTTTCTATTAAATAATAGATTATTTTTTTTCTAATGTTTTAGAATTAATTAGCTCCTAATTGTCTTGTTTTTCCTACTATATATATATATATATATATGTAAAAGGGAGAGATCCTAGGAAGAAAAGAACTAGCTAGTATCCCCACTTTTGTAGTGATCTATTCCTTTAATTAATGACCTGATTAAAAAATTGATTAATGATGATTTATAAATCTTCTCTAATATTTTCTCCACGTACACGATCAAATATTTTCTGTTCTTATGTAATTTCTTTTTGCTTTTAAATCTAATTTACCCACTTGAAATTCTACAATTTAATGAATTCAATATATGTAGTTGACAAAGTATACTTGACATGTAATATCTATCCTAATTTTAAAAATTAAAATTTACCGGTAATTAAATCGATACCGCAAGTATTTTTGTGTGGCTAATTACCTATATATATATATATATATGTTTTTATATTTAACGACTGGTACGAGCTGCATGATCTCGATGTGCTCATCACAATTAAGCCAGCTTGTTAAACTTTAATCAAACAGAAAATCAGAATCCTTGTGGTTCTTATTCCTTTGAACCATAACCAGATATAATCAGATCAGGTACTGCATGCGTGTTCGATTATGCATGGTTGATGGCATATATATTTTTATATATATATATAATATGTACAACTGCCAAGAAAATCTTAGCATCTGCTTTTGAATTTAATGTACGTGTCTCATCTACTCCTTCATTAAATTCACAACAAAAAAAAGGGACATTAATTACCACGAGATAAATTGCTGAAGCAATGACGAAAGTCCAGTATCGGCCAAGAAAAGTATCTGCGATGTATGCACCTAAAATGGGTGTCATCCATACGGTACCAACCCAGTTGGTGACATTGTTTGAAGATTTTACGGTGCCTTCATGGAGCTCTTTTGTCAAATATAGCACTAGGTTTGATGCTATCCCATAATATGCCATCCTCTCAAAGATTTCATATCCTACAAAAACATATACATGATATTCATGTATATCCCATTAGGGAACAAAGAAGGAAAAGAAGAAAAAAAGAAAAAAAAAGGAAGGTTAGAACTGTGAGAACTTCGAAAACTTTATGAATTAAGCAGTGGAGGAGATTTATAT
The DNA here is from genome assembly GCA_011037825.1 of Carya cathayensis. NCBI lineage: Eukaryota > Viridiplantae > Streptophyta > Magnoliopsida > Fagales > Juglandaceae > Carya > Carya cathayensis. The sequence goes on from QGSO01000479.1 coordinate 59,780, forward strand.
ATGCAGATCATGATCATGAGTTATTCGAAGTGAAAAGAGGATCGATGAAAGTTATCAGAAAGAGTACTTCATATGATAAAAGCTGGTACGGTTCATTAATATAACATCACAGATCATGTTTTCCAAGCAAATTAATCTGTGCTTGGTTGCGATGCTATATATATATATATATATGTCTCAAAGGTTTGGCCAGGATTAACAGATCGAAGCTCTGATATAGTTCCTTCCTTCCTTCCTCCCCTTCTTCTTCCTTTTAACACATACGTACATGAAAGTTACCATATCCAAATTAATATTCATATTCATTCAGCCACGTACTGGCCGGGGGAGTTTGGCATAGCTGGTTTAATATATATAAAAAAGTACCACTGAGATGGAAAGGCTATTGATCATGAAGGCTCGCTCAACCGAAGGGGAAAAGACATGCAGGTCTACTATTACTGATAAATTAGAAACGTACGTACGTAGGCAACATGATTACCTACAATGAAGGAACAAGCTTTCCATCCTCCACTCTTTGATCTTAAAATGGGTCTACCTTTGAGATCCACAGTCCCATCTTGTGTGTAATCGTCTCTTCCATCTGCAAAGCCTTTCTCTTCTACCGTTGCCATCATTAATGGTAGCTAGAGACGACTCTATACTTAGGGTCTTGTTTGAGATCATGTGAGTTTAGAAGCTTTTTATAAAGTTTTAGCAGCAAGGTCTCTACCTTTATTACCACCTCCAAGACAATAGATTTTTCCATTTGCTTTCCTCACCATCTCTCTTTCCTTTTCTATTTTCGTTCCTTTTTTATTTTTATTTTTTATTTTTGGATATTATAATAATTTTTCCTACACATATGGTTTAGTAATTATCAACTGCATGTATAGCCCATTAATAGTAAACATCTATCAACCTCTCTTGTTTTGTTCTACACTTTAATTTTTTGAGATGATATGTGCTTCGGGAATATTGAACAAGTTATCAATATGAAAAAATCCAGTTACAAGCACAATTGCGCACTAATATATGCACCAATTTAATGTGATTAATCAAAAAATAGATTTTATTAAAAACAGTGCTAATTTAAATTTTGAATATAAAGAAATCAGTATTAGTATGTAAATTAGTATGCGATTTTGTTTGTACGTAGTAAAACTCAATCAATATATATATATTAGTACTAGAATTAGGACCTCGATCGGCATGCTCGAAGATCATCAGATGATCATGATCGATGAGCTTGAAATGATCTTTATAATATCCAATGGTTAATTTTCAACTAAATCAAGACGTACGTATATTTGAAAATTCTGTAAGCGTTAATAATCTGTCTGAATCACATGTTTTTCAACTTTTTCTTTCTTTTTTAATTTTTTCTGAATCACATGTTGCATATTTGTCATCATGTATTGTGTAATATTGTATTTGTTTTTCGTAGGCCCCATGAACTAGTACTTATATATATATATATACATATGAAGCTGAAAATGATCTTGAGCTGTCGTTAATATTTGTGCATGTTCATATGGTGTATGATTCTAGGAAAAATGGCATCTAATTAGATGATGGGCATTAAATATATATATAAATGAAATGAATATGATGGTTGGTGAAATAGGGACATGATGGGTGCAACTCTTAGATGATTTTCATGCATGTGGTTCCATATAATGATGGATAGGAAATTCTAACATATGGAATCATTGTTCATTAAATTTCAATTCCAAGAGTAGTGAGTGATCCTATGCAATTTTAAATCTTCCTCCTGTACGTTTAAGATATATATGCACAAAGCTGCTTATGGAGTACACGTCTACAAGTCATTTGAAGCTTTATTTTGAACTTTATTTTTGTATGCAGAAATGTTTTAGCTACAAAGAGATTCCACAAAAGTAAACTCACAAACTGACGTCATGACTTGATGTGATACGTTAAATTATAAAGTTATTATTATTGTAAAGTACATATATTTAACGTATCATATAAAGTCATGTCAGCTTATAAGTTTAATTTTGTGAAATTTCTTTGTGGCTATAACACTTCTCTTTCGTATATACAACCTAACTAACAACAACTCATTTTGTAAATTTTAAAGTGGATATATATATTTTTTTTGGAAAGCGCCATGATCTATTAAAGCATTTGAACATCTTTTTAACTTTCATATATACAGAAAAACCTTAAAAAATTATTTGGTAGATCATTCTTCCTTCTAAACCCAATTAGGTTATAGCAATTTCATATACAAATTCTAGAAAATCAAGCTAGTCTACTCGTGTGCTTTTCTTGAAAACTGAAATCTTCAAGAGGCAAAGAAGATCAGTACTAATTAATATATAAGACAGTACTAAGCTGGAATTTGATAGAGACAAGGCTTGTAAATGAAGACAATAAGCATTAAAGACATTTCATCTTGTTAGATCCGCTCCAAAGGAACCAATAAAGCAGAGACAGAAAACTCTAATGGGTCCGAAAATTGTGAAACTCATGCATTATTATTTGATTGTCAAGGCTGAACATCTACGCAGACCACATATGTATCTAATTTTGGATTATGTTAAGGATGATTATTAGCCAATCAAAGAAACAAGTACACCTATCATTGACCCCACGAAAATGGGCTTTCGATGGTGAAGAAGTAGATAGATGCAGTGCACCAAACTCCCTCGAATGCTAACCCACACGTACGTATCACTTTGGCAATGCAATGCCTTGTTGGTAAGGAAAACTGAGGGGTTGTGAGGAGGAGGAAGAAGCACAAATGGTCAATGCCCCTAGTGATACCGAAGACTTTAAAAGATTTTTCTACAAACAGTTAACTTTTCGTGTCAAAGTGGCTTCAGCTTTATTTGTAACCTTGGCTTCTTTTGCGATGAGACCTTGAAATATTCTAGCAGGATTGGCGTTTTGGCAACCTCATTTGAACGTGGGTGGGTTTCAGAGATCCTTAATCTGATTTTGTCAATTGGGATGACAAAGATATTTGATGGGAATTCTAAATATTACACACAATTGTCTCTAGTGAAGATGGATGGTTCAATTTCAACTACTCCACTGGCTGTACGTCCAAAAATTCTCGGATCAAACCCATTCGAATTTGGCCGAAGAGCTCATAGCTTAAGTTCGTAAACTTGTCATCGAAAGAAAAAGATTGTATAAAACTTCTGCTGAAAATTTGCATTAAAACCTCATCTGCTTAATTGTATTGCTTGGAAAATTCTCGAGCATAATACAGCTAGCACTCACATCAACACAATTTAGATTGTTACATATGGTATCAGAGCTAGTAATTTAAGATGAGTTTGTAACACCCCGGTTTCACATTTGAAAATAAGAACAATTCACATAGAATGAGTAAGTTACAAAGGTATTCAAGAGTCCCGCATTAGCTACTTACTAGGAGAAACTGGACTTTAATTATAAGTGATTTTGGGGGAACTTCAAATTAACATCTTTTGGGGTTATAACTTAAATGTGACTGGCGCCTTCTCTTGGTTGTAACAAACACAATCACAAAATAACTCATAAAAAAGTTAAACGTACATTCTCCTAGTGGGCATTCGATAATAAGAAACTATTGGCAATAGAATTCAGAATCATAAAAGGGGACAAAAATGAGCTGTAGAGTCGATTGCTCAATTAACCATATGTAAGAGTGACAGGTTGGGGAGTGACAAGAAAGGCAAGGAACACCAGAGACATTTGATGGTGGTACATAAAAGAATGTATAGATTTTGGAGGGAGGGGTTTTGGTTTTTTTTGTGCGATGGAGGAGAATTTAAAAAAAAAAAAAATTTAATACCTTTCC